>BMAO01019557.1:0-195548 GCA_019973975.1 Trichonephila clavata | reverse complement strand
TGATTGTTGTCTTGGATATCAAAAATAAAGTCCATCGGGCTAAGAAGAGGGAAGGGATTTTAAATTTTTGAAGAAAAATTTAGTATATCTTCAGTTGGACTTGAGGAAAAATATAATTTCCGAAGTTTTATTTTTGTAGAGAGAAGTAGTGGAGGGAGACGATATATATATATATATATTATATATATATATATATATATATATATATATATGTATACGTGTATATGTGAATGTATATATATATATATATATATACGTGTATATATGAATATATATGTATAGTGTAATAAAAATGGAAGAAACCAAAAAAGTCAATGAACTAAAAAGGATACCTATTATGATTTCTAAAGCTGTTACTGAATTAAGACCAGCAAATTTGGGTTATATATCTATCTATATATATAAAGGAGAAAAGCAACTCACTGACTGACTGACTAATCACGATATCTCCGGAACTATTCAACCTACAGATATGAAAATTGGTTTTTAAACTATTAGACGTACAGTCTTGAAATTTAGTAAAGGATTCCTTTCGCAGAGTAGAGAACCGCTACAAAATGGATTTTGCGAAAATTAAACCACAAGTTTCATTTTGAGGGATTAAAGGGCGTAATGGATATAAGTATTTCCGTTTTTTAAACTATTATACCTACCTGCTTGAAAATTGGTGACCATGTTCCTTTCATGGAACAGAGTTCACTTAAAACGAAACATTAAAACGAATATAAACCCCAAGGAGTGTTGCGAGAGGTCACGGGGAATTATGGGGAAAAAATCCCGTTTTTGAATTGTTAGACCCACATACTTGAAATTGGTTAAGCATGTTTCTTTTGTTGAACAGGGATCTACCAAGAATGTAATTTAGGAAATCACTTCCTGGGGGAGCATGGGGTTACTGGGGTGTATTGACACAAAAAATTTCCTTTTTTCGGAATATAAGGTCTCTAACAGTGGAATTTGGTTTGCATTTTCCATTTGTTAAATTGAAATCCGCTAAGAACAGTTATATTGGAGAACGTTTCTCATCGGAATTACGGTAGGAATTGATAATAAAAACTTCGTTTTTACTCTATTAGACTTAGACTTAAAATTTGTCTTGCATTTTTACTTTATGGAGTAGAGTTCCACCAAAAACTGGTTACGCGGAAATCCACTTGGTTATAGGGTACGAAGGTACAAACATCCTTCTATACTTCAATTTTTAAAATTTTTAGAAAATACAAATTAGAAAAGTCCTGTTCTTTTTTTATATCAAGAGTCGAGAGTTACAGGTATATATATATATATATAAACAGTATATATTTATAAAACGTCATGAAATACCCAGCGAAGCGGGCGGGTAACGGTTAGTATATATATATATATATATATGTGTGTGTGTGTGTTTTGTAGCAATTTTTAAATTCCGTGTTTTTTTTTCTCCTTGATCTTTATAT
Source organism: Trichonephila clavata (assembly GCA_019973975.1). Lineage (NCBI taxonomy): Eukaryota > Metazoa > Arthropoda > Arachnida > Araneae > Nephilidae > Trichonephila > Trichonephila clavata. The sequence continues at coordinate 194,112 of BMAO01019557.1, read as the reverse complement.
CTATAGTTGGGCATGGTACGATCTTGAAAAAATAACGGATTGCTTTAAATATGTTACTAGTTTGAGTAGTGATGTTAAGCCTACACAGTGCCCGTTTTAAAGACAGTAATATTGAAAGTAATTTATGTTTTCTTTGTAGATTATATTATTAAATTTATTCTTCAAATAAAAAATTTTTTACCGGTCTTAATTTTAAAAATTACAAATTTTTCTTGTAAAATACTCAATTTTTAAAGTTTTTTAGTTATTTTCAGTGATTTCTGTTTCTTAAGATTATTGAGAACAAAAGTTAGTATGGATTTGAACATTTTAAACTAATATTCCCTACTAAAAATTCCTTGTTGAATTTTAATAATTATTTTTACAGCTATGGAAAATATATCAAATTTTTTAAAACTATTAATTTAAGATTTTTAGAAAAAATAACTAGTGCTCTCAGACCGAAATCCATACTAACTTTTAAAGAACATATATATATATAAATTCTAAAAAATTTTTTCAATATTATCTTGAACAGAAAAAATCCTTGGGAGAAATATATCCTCAAAATTGAAAAGTCTAAGAAAAACACAGTTAGTTTCTAAAGGCATAAAACAAAAATTAATAATGCCTCTAAAGATCTAATTAAAAAAAAGGTTTTTTTTCCAAATTATGTACACTGTATCAAAACACTACTTTAATTGAATATGTTATATGAGGATATATATTTTTTTTATTTTTAAAATATGTTTTACATAAAATTGATAGCATTTGTTATATATATACGATGACAGAGATTACTCAGCCTAATCTTATCATGATGCTTTCAAAAAAGTTTTGAAACACTTATAAAAATAATAATGATACAAACTGAAATTAGAAACCCCCAGGTTTGTACGTATAACATCTAATTTTTTCTCAGTTTTAAGTCGGTGCAATTTAAAAAGTTTGATTTTTATTACATGACTTGAAATTATTTTACTATAGTGTTATAACACATTTTGTAATATCATAGATAAATTCAGTTATATTTGTATTGTATACGGAATACTTGAACTCAATAAAGTCTCATTGTAGTATCAGTTGAAAAAAGGCTGATTTTAAGTCATATAATTTTCAGTAGTATTCCACCTCTTCCAAATATTGTCTTTTAGTAACACAAGGATGTTTTGAGCCCGGCAATTTCTCAATAGGAAAAAATTAATGAAAGCAAAAAAAGCTTCTAAGGTTTTTAACTATGTGTAAAAACACACAAATATTGCTCTTTAAAAATTAAAAACCTTGAAACATAACTGAACAGAAACGATTTTAGTAGTAAAAGTAAGAGTTAATAGCCATTTCACTGAACGAACAGATTATTCTCCCAAATATCTCTCTTAATATACAAAAAAAAAATTTCATGATGCTGTAATAAATTTATTTCAAGGTTTTTTTAAAAGGTGAAGTTAACAAAAGAAACTACATCCTTTTTACAGAATGGAGCAAACTCACAGTTTGGACAAATTTACATTTATGATAGGGAGGCTTTGCATGAACGTGCAAAAATAGTTAAACGTGACGATGTGTTACAAATTTTACAGCCAATTATGAAGAAAAAAACCGTATGAACTACATAATACAAGGAAATTACAGTTTTACAATTTGAGCTGTGATAGAGTTGCATAATTTGTACAATGGGAGTTGGTCCGCCATTAGGCAGATAAGGGAGGGGGCGGTACCTCCTTCCAGTTTTTAATTAAACTTTTAAGAATGGAAAAATGCTTTAAAATGATTGCTAAACTAATCACTCTCTCTAAACTGTCGAATATTGAGATTGTCAACTCTCAGAAAACTTCAAATATATTAAAAACTGATTGGTTATCAGACTCCCTTAACCTTTTCAATAGAATTTTTGCTATTCCTGGTGGGCGCAGTAGCTTAGTGGTTATGGTCACGAGTTCATGTCTGGGGTGTCATGGGCTCAAATCCTGTTGCCACTAAAGACCCTCCGTGTAGATGAGGCCATTCCCCTCCCAATTATGTGGTAGTTAGGAAAGAGGGATGCCAGCTCAGGTGTCATTCTCGTTACTCGACCGAGGTTGAACATTACGAGGTTTGTGATCAATAGCCCTCTTGTTGCTTTATAGAGCGACACTAATCTCTCTCTTTCTTTTGCTAATCCTGCTCCAGGCACATAAATTACTTTAATAAACCCTGTAAAAATTTTCATTTATATTTAATCTTTTATCTTCAAAATTTACATATCTAATATTGATTGAATTTTTTTCCTAATGGGAAATTTTAAGAGTGCAGTCCATTTGTACGTAGCTGCTTTAATTTCGGAAAGGACTTCCTTTCCAAATACAAAAATAACTTATTTTTGAGATCTGTGCATAATTCTCTGTTTTACGATTTTTTTATTCTGCTTATGTGATCCATTAGCACAGAGTAGTAATTACTTAACAATTCGATTAAAATTTTCCATTATATTCCATTACATTAAAACTGTTTAAATGTAATTTTATAGCAAAAACACGAAGAAAAATTACATTTTCAAAACATTCTCTTTTCATTGAAAATACTTCTATGTAATATTTTTTCTATGTATATATAGTTAGGATTTTTCTTTACAGAGCCTGAATTAAGATTTTTGAAACATTCACGTTATTTTTAGAGTTACTATTGAAATAACAACCAGGCTTCTTCATAAAAATTTCGCTACTTTATTAATATAAGTCCACTTCTAAATTATACCTTCTAAAAAGTCCAGTTGAGGTAGGGATTCTTGGGAGCTTCCCAAATCGAATAACAAAAACTAAACTTTCGTAACATCAAGAATTATTTTGAAGATTGTCGAATTTTAGATATCCATAATAATAATGTTTACGATAAATTTTACATCTCGCCATATTGACATCAATAGGAGTATTGTAAAGTTTTCATATGCAAGAGTATATTTTTTTAATTCTTGATTATTTTAGGGCCCCGGTGCATAGCATCCATTGACCACTCCCTGCAGAAATTAGCTTTAAGAGCTTTCAGTCTGGTTGAAATGACAATTCTACAAATGTTTCACTCACTAAGAAAGTATACACCCCACAATAACCCCCTTTTTTCAGTCCCAAAATAGATTCCAATCGCCTCTCCCTGAAATAAACAGTTATCCTATTCATGTGTTTCCCCCACCCTCCTCAACCTTATCTCAAGGTCACTTGACCGTTTCATCTTCGTAACAAATTGTCAGAACTTCCTTCTTTCATTCCAACGAAGAGGGTCCCCTCCGCAACAATGACGTGATCTCATGACGTATTCTAGGGTTACTTTAATTCTCTTACCCCTCCCCCTTTCAAATAAAAAAAGCAGAATTAGTGTTTCTGAAGTGATTAAAATCATTATTCATGTAGCAAAATATTCTTTTTCTTAAAATAAAGTATTCTTAATGTGTATTTAAGCAGTTTATGCTCAATTTTCTTCTAAAGTAATGTTTTAAAAGTTTTGTACGTAGATTGCATACACGTAGCGCCATCTGCAGTCATTACAATAAAGCTTACCACACATGGCGTCCGAGCATTTTGGAAGCAAAGATATATGTATTTTTCGTAATTTAAAAATTTTCTAGACCATTTCTGACATTTTTACATTTCAAGGTGGATTTATATGAGTAATTTACGTTCTCAACAAAAGTTTCATATCGAAATAATGTGATTTCATTAAGTTAAAGTACCCTGACCTTTTCAGTACATTTAGAAAGGAGTTTTCAAAAATTATCGTGTCTTGAAAATGTTTTTGTAATTGAGGCAAATATTTCTTGATTTTCGTTTCCAAATCCTTAGTAAAGATGTCAAGTTTCGTCATAAATATTTTAATATTTCAAACATTGTTAAAACAATTAGTCCATGTTTTTTCAGTTCATTAAAATTCTGAGTTTCATAAAAACATTTAATCAGTTGATTAATGTATATTGGATAATTCATCGATACTATTGTCTTTTTCAATTAAAAAGATCTTAATTCCTTCTAATAACGTTACAAAGCGTTGAAGGACTTGACCGAAAATAAGCTATAACACGTTATTGTACGTCAAAATACCTGAATATTGGCATTCAATTTCCTCTAAGAATTGTACAAATTTCCTTTTATAAAGTTGATTATATTTATAACAACTGACAGTACAATAGAAAATGATTTTAAACCATGCTTGTACGGCTTGTTTTTTATTTTTTAATCGCCGACTTAGTACAGGGCTACAATTAAAAATATTTATATTTAGAATGCAATACTTTGAGAAGAAATTTTGTATTAACACACATACCTAAGACACACATATACATACTACACATTACTTTTAAATGCATTCGAAATGTAAGTTCAACACTGGTACTGACTGGGGCAAGCACCTTAAATTGCGAGCCAAAAATTGCTATTATACAGACTAAGAGACGTGCGCATGGCCCCTATTGGCATCTCACAAGGTGATACAGTGAGGGAACGAAAGAGACTTCCACGTGCAATGGAAGTCTCTTTATACAAACATAACCTTACAAAAGTGCATTTTATCTGAAGAAAGTGCTTTAAATATGATTATTTGCTTTGGTTTGTCGATTTTTTTCAACAAACCAAATTGAGCAAAATTATACACTTTATTTGATATTTTGTAAACACTTTTGCTTTATTTCAAATACTACATATTTTCATATACATTTGTTATCATTTACGTAACTTTGGAACTATAATGATCAAACTGAAGGTAATAGAAAACATTAAAATTGATTTTGTGTCAATGCAGAGCTTGAAAAAATGCAAATAGAATATAAATAATCCCACAAGTTAGAAAATCTAAATAAACCCGCGTAAGCAAACAAGTGGTTGCCTAGCAATCGTGGGTCAGTTAAAAAGCTTGTGTGGGTCAGTGGCTAACCCACGGGTCATAGGTTCGCCATCACTGTTCTAGGGGTTCCATGAGTTGAAGTTTGAAGACCACTGGTTTATATCAACACAGTAAATCATTATATATATATATAATTATGTTAACAAGAATTACTTTTCATAATAAAAACAGCATTTCTACAGTTATATAAACAGAACTTTAGAATAGAAGTCTAGAAAGATACAGATTCTTTAAGTAATATCAAGTCTGATTGTATTGAGTTTAAACTTGTGAGATTATAACAGACACACATTAGGGAAAAAAATCTCTATAAAAAAGTTAGCATTACATAAACAGAATAGTTGAAACATGTTAAATAATAATTACTACATGTGGATAGCATATACTTTCCTCATTTTTTACACGGTTTCTATATAACACTTGAAAAAGCTGCATTTGCGTTTTTCCAACACAGTTGATTTACATATCAAAGAAAAAAGCTAAACTCAATTATTTTCAAGTTTAATTTTTGAAGGCTTAAAAAACTTGGTGTAGGTCCTGGAAACTCATTGAAAAATAGTTAACCCAAACATAGATGTAATAAATTACCAACAAGATCTGAAGATATGTTTAGTTGGGTACCAAGAATTATTTAAAGAACTTATAAAACTAAGGTACCATAAATAAAAAAAAGATTTCCTGATGAAAAAAAGATATTGTTGAATATTTTATACATAGAAAGCAGTTTATCTAAAGAAAACATAATCAATAAACAAAAATAATCTTTAGATTCAAGTATTGCGTATGTGGCAGATTTTTCAGGGAGAACCATTTTTATTCATTGCCTTAAAAAAATAAACATATTATTAACAAGTAGCAAGGTTTACTACTCTTTTTTTATTAAAGTTTTCATCCTTTTTCAAATATAAACATACCCATTTCTAAACTTATACAGTAGATTTCTGAACTTGTTTCAAATTAAAATTTTTCATACACATTTTTGGATGATGAGGAGAATTCATTCTATTATTTACAATATAAATAATCTTTTTACACGTTTTTTGTGTGTAGATTTTACCATGCACCTAAAAAAGTTAGGTGGTGTAGTTTATTTTCTTTGGTATATAGTTTATTTTGAAATAAAAACAAAAATACTTATACACAACTTTATTTACTTTCATTCTACATAGAAATGAGGTAATTACAAATTTCCCAACACAAACAAGAATAAAACTCTATTTTTTTTTTCCAGAAAAAAATTATAAAGCTGGGGGTACCGCCACCAAAAAGCAGCTGCAGCTAAAACACAACACAACAATGGGGGAAAAAATGCACCGGTCACAAATAATTCACAACAAACAATAAAACTCACATTGCCAACAGAACTATCAAGCAATTAATATTTGAAACAAGATATGTGCAACTTCAAAAATTCATTTCATAACATTTTGATTATTATACATGCATCACTTTACAAAAAAAATCATTTAAAATTTTGTAAGGAATGTCAACAGATTATTCATATTAATATACAAATGTAGAATTCACTTCCATTACATTTTGTAAATTGTATAATCAGATGGAAAAAAAAATACTTCTTTATAATATTATAGTAAAATATTTAAATTGAGGATAAGAACAAAAAGAAATATTTAAATATGTTTAAAAGTACTACTAGGATAAAAAGAATGGTGATAAATGTAAAATTTTGCAAGACTTGGAAAAAAGTACTGTATGTGAAAAGTTATCTGAGCTATAATTTTTTTTTATTTATATACATAAATAATATGTGAATACAAACTAAGCACTATATTACAAATGCAACAAAGAAGCAAATTTAAAGTAGCACAATTAAATCCAATAAATATACAACCAGAAAATATTTTCTCACTCTTGATACACACAAATACTTTTGAAATCACAGCAATTTAATATTTAAAATCAGAAAAGCATAGCTAGTCAAGATTTATTTTCTTTTTTATAAATGCCATTTATTTTATCAAAAAATTTGGCATTACAACAGGCAATAAATACTATAGATCCCTCCAATTTTATTAATAGTACTCTTTAAATATAATTAGATGCATATTATACAACAGAAATCTATAATTTTTCATAAGAGAGAGTTTCCATTTCAAAATAAGAATTTTATCTACATATATAAAACCTAAATGAGATTTACACACAGAAAAGATTATAAAATAAATACTTCTAAAAAATTGTATTTTTTAAAATATGGTCAAATTAATTCCCTTAATATTAACCAAAGGGTATTATTAATTTTAATGCAAGATTTGGTAATATGAATTATATGCTACTTCGATAATGAATAAGTTGATATTTCTGATTTATAAAAGAAGCTCAGATATTTTTAAAACAAAGCTTATTTGAATGTTATTGAAATTGCAAGCAAAGACTTTACAATTAAAGTTAGTCATTAATCAATATTATGAAATAAAAACATCTTTAACATAGAAGTTTCATATATATATTCATTCAACCAAACTTTGTTTAAAAATTATGTTTCACATTTTCCTTTTAAAAGACTAATTAAAGTACGTTAATTTAAATTAAAAATTAGTATTTCCCTTTAGATTTCTTAAATTTTAAGAATTAAACCCGTCAGTAATTCAATTTTACATCCACACTAACAAATTTTCCGATTTACAAATGTTTAATACCCAAAAGGATTTTGATTTTAAGAAACTGGAATTGTATTACTGAATTTCTTTTTGAATAACAAAAGTATAAGTAAAAATATAAAACATTATTGGTGCTGTTTCCTTTTAATGAGATTAAATTTTAATTCTGAGTAACAACACTTAAAACTTTTAGAGTTTCAAAAGAGGACATTTCAAAGCATACTCCTTTTTAAGATAATTTTTTACATAATTTTAATCTTTACATTAGTGTTATATGTGACAAATATTTGTTACAGAGGCTTGTATAACTACACCCATTTTCTTTTACATCTGGAATATACCTAGATGTAAGAAATTTGGAGTAATAAGGGACATTTTTTTTTTTTTTTTACCTTGGTAATGAAAAATTAAATGTCCACAAAATTTCAATTCAGATAAATATTTTGCTTCTTATTTTGAATAAGGCACTATAACATTGCATATAAATTTCTTCAAATTTTTAAAATCACAATAAAAAATAATATAGTTATTAAACAACTAATTTTCAATTTGAATCATTTAACAACTTTACAATAACAAGAAATAATCCTTATAAAACTTTTAACTACAATACATAGCTTTTTATCTCTTCACAAATATTTCAGCTTCATAGAGAAATTTTTGATAATATATTGCAATTTAAATATGTTTCAGAAGCAAAAAAGAAAACGCTATTCTTGCATCCATTACAAATTTAACAATAAACGTTTTATAATTCTAAATTTTTAAAAAAATTTTATTATTTTTTTTTTTTAAAGAAAAGACAGCTTTTGGTCACAGTGGTATACAAAAGGGTGGGATTTGGGGGGTTTAAATCCTTCTTATAGACCAACAAATTTTTATTATAAGGATTATGCCTCGATGTTTTCACCAACATATTTCTTAAAATATAACCCCTCCCATAAAAGAATGTATGCTACTGTTAGCACATATTAGCTAATGGTTAAACTTAACCCTTTAGAAATGTATGTTTCCAAATATTAAACAAAATAAAATTATACATGCAATAAACATAGTAAAATTAAATAATCTTCTTGAAAAGAAATACTTTAAAGATGAAATTAAAAATTACCCTATAATAATCATGAACTTTAAAAATTATTCTTTCTTTTTTAGCTTTAACAAGGGCAAAATCAAGTAAAATGTAACATTTTTTAAAAATTTCAAACTAGACACATAAATAATATGAGGAAAGGAAGAAGTTCATACTGATATATATAAACATAAGGAAATGATTTTTTAAGGTGCACAGATCCCTTCGCTTAAATAGTAAAATAATTATTCATTCTTAAATTTAGTGTAATAAAGTTCTTATCAGCTAAGAGCAAAAAATTTCTGTTTCATTAATTCTTTATAATAAACATTAAATTGATACTTTATTACATAAATTTGATACAAAATATTTATAACTTTTAGTGCTGTTCAATAGCGGCAGTAGGAATATAGAAGAAAAACTACACATTATTGGGAAAAAATATGTAAACAAAAAAATTTTAAATGCTCAAGTAATTTGAGTAACAATATTGGGACTGAAACAATCTTTTGATATGAAGAAAACATAAAATCTCAACACATGTAACATATCATTATGCTATATTACAATGTAAATTTTGAAAAATGACAAACACTTACATCTATATACATTTTGCATTTCGTTACATTTATTTGTGCATATGAGGCTGTTAGGTGAATTTACGCAATTCTTTAAACACTTATGGCAGTACAAAGTTGGCACTTCAGGTGTTTTCACTACAGGTGATTAAAAATGTACGCAATACACACATAAAAATAACAAAAATAAAAAAATTACAAACTTTATTACCAAACATTACAGATAAATTTTTAAAAGGGAAAAAAATTATAGGTATGGTACTATATTGCTTAGAGAAAAAAGAAGTATCCTTCCATTATCTGATTTATTAATATTTTCAGAAAAAGTTTAAACTAAAACTTCTACTTTGTAAAATAAAATGTTCTATAGAGAACACATACAAGTAGAGAGTCTAAAAAGGTGTTGAGCAATATATCATAATGATATAGTGCAAACATCAAATAAAAACACTTATTTCTAATTAATAATATATGTGAAGTGCAACAACTATATTTTATTACGATAATGAAAACCATTCATTACAATAATACTTTCCCTAGAAAGCAAAATGCATTTCAAATATAAATGCTTTGTAATAATAGAGACTAATTTCAAGAAAGCTGCTTAAATGTGTAACACATATAATTTGAATGAATTAACACTCAACTAACAAGTGTAAGTTACTTTTTTCAAAAAATTATATAAATGGGGAATCCTATTTATTTTGTCCTACAAATATGAAAAAATCAAGAAGCAAAACATAAAAGCCTTCACACAAAATTTAAAAAATACAAAAGGAATGTTCATGACTTTTATTTTGTGGAATGTCGCATTAAAGGAGATTGCCATTTTTATAAATAAATAATATTAAACTAACAACAATAAAATTGATGAAATTAATGTTTCTTTTTTATACTAATAATCTATAATAAATTCATTCCTAAGAAACACAAAAAAATTTCATAATACATTCTATGGTTACTTTTCAATAACAATTTCATCAATAAAAATTTTAAGCAAATTTTTTCTCTCATTCTAAATATTTTAAAATCAACAAATACATAATTTAGTTTCTACTAATAAAACTTTCAATTTTGGATCTTTAAAAGATTAACCAAAACAACTTAAAGTAATTATCTTCATGTATCAATCAACCGGTTTAATTTCAATGAAACTTCAAAAGTTTATAAAAAATAAAGTTTGCAAGGTGGAGCTATCAGAAGCATTCGGCCAGATCTTTTTATGTCTTAAAGTTTAACAAAGAAGTACAATTAAAATATTTTGGCATTGACAATGAAAACTGTCTCCAATCAATCAATACTAAAACATGTACACATATACAAAATTGGCACCAAATATGTTATTGACCCAATAGCACCAGTCTTGCATAGCACTGCATACTGAACTTTTGATCGCCTGGAAAGATATTGATAAGCAGGACAGGATCGAGATAAGAGTAACACTTTAACCCATTGAACAAATTGTATAAAAAAGAAATATTTTCCTTTTTTTCTTTTGATGATGCAAAACTAAAAATAATATGTTCCTTATTATTTCTAGAAAGTGTTTGCAAGATTGTTGACATTGATATGGCATTTCCCTTTTGATTTTGACTATTAGTGTTCCATGTTCTTTTTTGTACATTTATGAGTAACCATTAATATATAGAACGTTTGAAGCATTTTTCATAGCTAGTAAGATGAAAACTACCATTTCCCCAAGTAAAAAGATAACTATTGCATAAATGAAATGCATTCTTTTAATTTTAGCATTATTCTGTTTTTCAGTCTTATAATGGACTGTGATCCCCTTAACTAAAAATAAAATCTTTTACTATTAAATGTTTTTCCTTCTTCATATTAGATTGCTAGGAAAAAATTTGCATAAAATGGTATAATATTATTTAATAATTTAAATATTATTTCACACATTATTTCTTTCAAATTTTAAAATAAAGCTTCAATTTAAAATAGGAAATACAATTTTTAAGCCAAGCCAATTTATGCAATTAGATTGCAGGAAAATCTATATGTACATACCATTCTTTTTTTAATATAGATATATATAATTCTAAAAAATACACTGGATTATTAAATGAAAATTTATCTGAACAGAATGAGAGAATTCAGCATATTTCCTCTTGTTTAATAACATATTTCTATCATTTCAAACAAACAGTTAATTAATGATATTTCCTTTTTAGCTTTGAGATAAATTGAATATTTGTTATTTTAAAACATTAACTAAATAAAAATAACTTAAATAATAATTTAACAAAAGTCTGAATCCTTTGTTTGAACTAATAATAACAAAATTTTTAATTCTATGTAAATTAGATGTAATGTATACATATATATCATACTAGGAAAAATGAATTTTTTTATAATATCACTACTAGCTTGATTTGTAAAACTCTCCTCCAATGGTTTTGGAGGCATCACATTTGTTCAATGGGTTAAAGTTTCACTTTGCTTTTCAAGTCAACAATCTTTGGGCAACAGCAAATGAAATGTTTTCCACCGGTAGAACTAAAATTGTTGAAGTGAACCCATAGTATCGAATGATGTGATCAATGATCGCCACGGAGCAGTTCCATGAGAAGATTGAAGCTGGGCATATCACCAGTTCTTTGTTTAGTAGTCAATGAGTCCTTGCCTACTTGGCAAGCTCGTTCAAGCTCAGGAAGCCGAAGCAATAGTTCACCAAATTTACTTGGTTGATGAGGATAGTGTGAAGCTGTATAATTTTGCAATGCTTCAAGAACTTCTTTTTGACAGGCTCGCACTTTGTCTGGTTCTTTTAAGCCATGTGCATCTGCAACAAAGTATGAATTATTTACTAAATGTATCAAAGTATTACCCCCCTCCTTATTTTGTAACATAAAAATTAGTAAACTTAATTTGAAGCATTGAAAGAAATAGTAAGCACACATTTCTTTTAGAAATGGCATGTACAAAATTTAAGGCTACAGGAAAACTTTATTCAGAATCTGTTCTGAAATGAATGGTTTTATTTCATTCAACTTTTTTTCTTTTTAAATTCAATTGTCTATAACTTTTCACCTACATTACAAAAATAGCTCAGCTTCAGTAACTTATTTTTTTAACAAATAAAATAAATAAATTCCAAAATTTTTTCAAAGAAACAATATAAAAGTTATTGATAACAAAATATAAATGTTGATTAATCAAATCTTATTGATAGTTTTACTATGAAGAACGAATTTTACAAATAAATTATCATTAATTAAGTAGGTTATTCACAAACCACTCTTAACAATAACTATTTAAAAATTTTCTGTGAATTTAAACCACATGATTTCATGCACCCATATGTTATATAGACGCCAATTAACTTTTTGATGGGGTAACAAGGTGACAAAATGGGATTTCTTTTTTTGTATATGAAAGGATGCATTAAATCTTTTTTAAAAAATATTCAACAGAAAAGTATAATTATTAGAAATCAGTCCCCATTTCTGAAAAGAAATTTTGTAAAATCCTAAATAATATAAAATCCTTGTCTTGAAATCAATCTTATGAGATTACTTGTTTCCTTGAATTTATTTTCCATTTGGATGAAAATATAATTACATTATCAGCTATTATCTAAAAATAATCCAAAATGCAGTATTATTAGAAAATATATATGATTAACACAGTTATATGTTTTTAAATATTATCAGCATTAATTTTCATTAACATGGAGAATAAAATTTTAAGATAACTAAATCTTCAATATAAAAAAAAATTAATATTTGATGTAATTAAATTTCACACAGCTTATTTTTTCTCACTTGAAATAAATATCAGTCATCTTTGAAATGCACTTCTCTGTAATGTCATTTTAAAGTTTAATTTTTCACAACAATGCTCGATTCATTCTAATAATGCTTTTCAAAGATATTTATATAATGACAACAAATATTCAACTACAATAGTGAAGACACATGCCAAGCAATAATCCCTAAATAAGATAAAGAAGCAAAAAATAATCTCTAATTTGAGAACATGGATGGCATTATTACACTATAAACAGGCAATTATATTATAATTAAAATTACATATTTTTCTGACACAGAAATAATGTGAAGATTATTTTACACATTGTTATTAATTTATTTTAGGTGTTTTATTTGTTACCAATGGATGGATTTAAAAACTTATAAGAGAATATTTAAATTACATATTAAAATATACATCATTATACTAACCAGATGTCAGCAAAATGATCACTTTCAATGAAACATATTCATATTGGTCAACCTGCAGTCTCCTTAGATGCTCTGTAAGATTAAACATTCGTTCAATGACAGGACTCAATCCCATAGCCTGGGCTTGAGAAAGTGTGACAGATTTCTCATGGGATATTCTAATTTCATTGGGTGTGGACATCGATCTATAACAACAGCTAAGCAGTAGTAGCTCACACCAAGAATTGATTAAAAGCGCTATTTGGTCATCCATCTTAAAAAAAAAAAATTCATAAAAATAAGAATTTTTTAAATTATAAAATAAACTAACATAATATGCATTAGGTAAATATTTTTTTGTTTTGTCACTTTTATAACATACAATGCCTTCAAGGATTGCTTACCCTTGTAATTGGACAATAACTATTCATTTCAATTTAAATCTAATTATGACCCTCAAAAACATATGTGAAATATAGTGTAATATGCCCATATTTGCTTTATGAGCAGGGTAAAGATAGTTTAATCCCCTTTTTATTGAATTTTGTTCCGAATTTTCAATAAAATAAACATTTTTGTCAACAAGAAATTCTTTTTTGTCCTTTTATTTAATGTGATGTATGTGATATCTAATTTAATGATCCTCAGTTTTTTTCTACAATGTATCCAAAATTAAAAAATTTTGAAAAAAAAACAACCCTTATTGAAATTATTAATTTTATTCATTCTTTTAAGGTACTTAAAATATATGAATTAAAAGGATTGTTAAAAATATTGTAAGAAATATTTTGATTAATCATTTTGCAACCTTACAGCGAAAACAACTTCACATTTCTTGATAGTTAGAGAATAAAAATCTAAATTGAAACAATTTATTTCAGTTTATTTTACTGCTTACTATATAAAAAAAATCTTGGAAAATCTGGAGTTTGAATATCAAAAACATTCTAAAAAGGTACCACACAGTATTGAAAAATTAGAATAATTGCTTTGACAAGTAATAACTAAAGAAAGTAAAATTACAGAAAATACAAAATAATTGTGATTTTCATTTTCAATGATTAAATTGTTCTCTTTGCATGCCATGTAACACAGATCATATGCATACAAATAAGGCAAATATGCGATGCTGACCAAGGAGTAAACAATTTTTCTGCAAGGATTGAAGATAAGTCAGGCAGACCATCAAATGTAAATATTGATGAATTTGAGACTACCAAAATCGATTTCAGTTTAACAAGTAAAAAACTTACCGAAGTGTCTAAAGTGACAAAGCAATATAGAAGTACATCCCCCCCCCCATTTATATGTAAAATAGGTTCCACAGAAAACTGTCTAAATCAAAATTGAAGATGTTTATATGTAAAACCATATAAATGAAAACCTAAAACGAGCACAATTCAGTCACTTATTTCAATGTAAAATAAAACTAATTCATGATTGTATTAATATCAACCAGAATTTGTGTGTATTTTAGCCATATCATTAATGTCTTTTCCATATTTTCCATTGCAACATTTCTTATGTGTCAAGCCGCACTGAAGATTCATATGCTACAGTTTTTGAAAAAGAGTATTTTTTTATTGTCCTTATTGTGGCTTTATTCAAGGAATAAAACTTTTAATTTTGCTTTTTAAATATATTATATATATATATATGCTTTTTCATTCCTTAAAAATAATTTTTTTTTAAATGTGATAAAACTCCTAAAGTCTTAGAAAAATTATGAAAATGCAATACAAGAAGTAGTAGACCTTCCTTATTCTTGAACTCTCCCTCAAATAATCACTTATTTCTTTAATAATATGCCTAGTTAACAGTTAAAAATGAAAAACAAAAAAAGATGTCAGCATTTACTTGAAAATGAAAATAAGCAGTCTTATAAAAATATTATTTTATAAATCAGGTTTTCACTGGAAAATAATTGCTTAGTATGAGGGTGAATATTTTGATGAATAAAATTATTTTTTTAAAAAAATACAACAGTATCCCACTTTTCCATTCAGAAATGACAGAACTTTATTGGTTACCAGATAGAATATTAAAATATAAATTAAAAATCTAACATGCATTTTAATATCTCCATGTGAAGATTAATCCTGTTTAGTTTATAAAAATCAGGGTTTAAACCATTTTTATGAATGGCATCAATGCCACCAATCAGATATACAGTTAATGACAAAGCAATAAACACAACAATAGCAATGACTATTTTTGTTTCGATTCATTTTAATCGAACCCATTGCTGCATATACAGTGATCGTCAGATTTTGTATGATATTTTTAAGTAGCTTACCACTTTCCATATGTTTATGTATTAAAACTGTGTTTAAAAGTGTGACTTATTTTGTTAGAAATAAACAATTTTTATAAGATTACTAAGACAAACATTGGGTAGATCTCAAGGTTAATTCTCATCATTTGAACTAATCTGTTACAAGTATGATAAAATATTTGGTGCCCCACTTGGAGTACGATCTTAGGAGTCAATTAACATTTTGAATTTAAAATGAATGTGATACAGTTGAGAATATTATTTGGCAAATGACACAAATTATGAAGAATGAATTTCCAAACAGCGATGTTTTTGCTTGTCAGAACTGTTAGAATTAATTACATTAATTGGAGATATATAAATTTTGAAAAGAATCAAAATAAAAGAAACTTAAATGAACAAGCTACACAATTAGTTTGTTAACCTGTGACAATTGATAAACTGCACATCTTAGGGAACCTATTTTTGAACTGAGAGACAGAAAATTTTTTACTCAAACGATCGGTGTGGAAAATGAGCAGCATGTTTTTTGATTGGCTGAGTTCTCAAAGTGAGGATTGGTTTAATGCAGAACTTAAAAAGCCAAAATAAAATAGAATAAAAAAATAATGCACATTGTAAAGTCATGTGCTCAGTAAATGAATGTTAATGTCACACTGTTCAACTACTCGAGGGCTTTCGGCGACGAACCTCATAATTTTGAACCCTAGTCAAGTGATGAGGACGACACCTGAGCTGGCACTCCCTTCTCCTAACTACTACACCACACCAACGGGAGGATGTTTGAGCTGTCAATAGATTTAACATGCATTGTTACCCTGCACAGCAGGTCTTTAGTGTACTAGGTTCAAAGTCATGACATGCCGGCCACGAGTCTGTTTACTTGACCACTAGGCACCGCAGCCACAAGTCATGTGCTCAATTGCCATAACGAAATAAAGGTAAATATAGCAAAACACATTGAAAAATTCAAAAGGGTCTAATCATTAGATAAAACAAAATGCATCAAAAAGAATCAAATCAAGATAAATTTTTACAAAAATGGCAGTTATTAATGAAGGGTACAGTAGTAACCAATATCAAACATATTTTAGGGGAAAACTCCAGGAAAAATGCTCCAATGGAGGCATAAAAAGATAGCAAATTGTGTCCCTGTAGACAGAATGGAACAGTAAAATTTTATAATGATTTATAAACTGACCCTGAGTCTTGACTATGGAAAAATTTATAAATGATCAAGAAGAGTTTTTGGTCTCTTTTGAGAAGATGTAACCCAGTCATAGTTAGGTTTGTTTTAGAATTTGCAGAACAAGTGAAAAACCTGAAATATAATCTTATAATGAAATATGTTTTTTAGCATTGTTACCAGACAATTTAATATAAGTTTAACACTATCACACAACAATATCTTTTTGTTACATGGAGAACTAATTTTAAGGTAATTCTTTGAATTATCTGCATAAGAATATTCAGACCATAACTAAAATTTCTCATTGTCAACCCGTTAAAAATTATACATCAATCCAATACAGTTTATAGTAATTATAATAAAATTTTGTGTGCTACTTTCATGGTTATTTTTTGTTATGTAATCTTAGTTTTTAATTTTTTTTCACTTTTAATTTGAGAGTTAAGTTCCTTTTTTAGTATCTAAGAAACTGTATGTACAGTTAGAGCAGCTCTGTAAAAATTTACAATATTTAAATACTTTAATTATTTAAATGAATAAAATTTCCTTGTATCCCCTTAGCTAAGCACTAATATGATTAGTAAATTCAGAAAATATATGAGTATTAGCCGTTATTCGCTCGATATTTCATGACATATAAATATATACTGTTTATATATATGTATAAATTATTGATAACTTATCATTAAGAATTCGATTGTATTGAAAACTATTCCTATAATTCTTGATTTAAAAAGGATAATAATTTCTAAAATTAAAATAGAATTATCTTTTACTCTCTCGTAACTTCCTACAAAGTGGATTTGCACAAAACACATTTTTAGTGGATCTCTACTCAATAAAATGAACGTGCAGGCCAATAAAACGCCTAAATTTAATAGATCAAAAATGGAAATTTTTTATCAATAAGTTCCAGTAACGACCTTTGAAAGTCGATTTTTGTAAGACCCATACAACAAACCCATTCAATTCAACACCATAGACATACATACTGAATTTCATTACTGTAGGTTTAGTTGTTTGGAAACGGGTATTTTTTTATCATTATACCGCAAAAGATTCCCATTCGACATAGTCGATCTGCATAAAATTCTTTTTTAAAGATTTCCATTCAAAAGTAACATGTATACTAAGTTTCATAAAGGTAAGTAGTAGTTCAATAATGAAAAATTTTTCATACTAAAATCCCAGCAACTCTCCACAATAGGGGTCAATTTCCATAAAATCTAGTCTTAGATTATCTATATTCAACAACAACAAAACACCATTCCAACAAAATTTCAAGCCTGTATGTCTAAAAGTTCAAAAATGGTAATATTTATCTCTAACGCCCTTTAAGCCCTCACAATGACCTTTCGGGTTGATTCTCAAAACACTTTCTGTAGTGAACCTGTAATATTTAAAAGGAACATGTCCACCAAATTTCAAGTTTGTAGGTCTAATAATTCAAAAATACAAATATTTATGTCTAATGCCCCTTAAGCCCCCACAGAGACCCCTTGCCAGTCAGACATCAATTTTCATAAAATCTTCTTTGTAGATGACCACTACTCCATGAAAGGAACATGCCTACCAAATTTATAGCATACAGGTATAATAGTTCAAAAACGGGAATATTTATATATAATGTCCCTTAAGTCCCTGCAACGCCTCCTAGAATTTATTTTTCACCTTTTTGTAGTAAACCTCTAATCCTTGAAAACATGCCCACCAAATTTCACATTTGTAGGTATAATAGTCCCAAAACAGGAATATATATCTCTAATGCCCCTTAGGGATCAATTTTACAAACTCAGAAACCTTTGTGGGAATGCGTCCAACCCAGGGGTGGCCAATCAGTGGCATACATGCCACGGCGGAGTTGCAACAGTGGCATGTGAAGACTTAATAAAAAAATTTTAAAAAAATATTAATAAATAACAATATTTTTTACAATTTTATTGAAATGCTATTGTCTCAGGCGAAAAAAAATCTCAAAATTTATTTTAAATAAACAATTTAGATTCAGTAGAAATTTATCCTGTAGAGAATGCACCTGCATCGTTGTGAGAGTTGGATTTCCAAAGCTTTTTTCATTTGCGAGATTTTGGAATTTGGGGGAGAGTATTTTAAAATATCTGGAAGAAAACACTGGACTACCCAGTAAATATTTGCTATTCTAGAATGAAGACAGGCTACCTGATTTAGCTCTTCTTGAAATAATTTAAATTTAAGGTTACAGAGAAAAGATTGTATTTTTTCTACCCAAGTTGGTCAAATACCTTCTTTTGTGGACAAACTTTTGCTTTTTTTTGTCTTGATTTTGGAGGGAAAAAATTAACATTTTACATTAATGCAGGAACTATCTACCACAGTTAATAACGCTCTGAGTTGTGATATATTTAAAAATTTAATATCCCAAACATTTAGTTGGAACAAGAACACGCCCACGTTGTGCTGAATAATGCAACCAAAAATGATTGTCTGGCAGAAGTTGAAAAGTAGTAGGATTTTGAAAAAAAACCTGTTGTTTTGGTGGATGTCTTTTTGAAAGGCACTGAAGGCCCCCCATATCAAGAATTTGACATTTTCGTTACAAATTAATATCTTGTTCATGAAGTTACCCCAGTCATAAAAAGAAGATTTATCTTTCTCATTTTCAAGATCGATGTGGTTCCTTCCCTCTTATATATTCCATGCAGACAAGGTCGTCTTTGACATGATCGGCAGTGTCTTTAACTGCAATAACTGTCGAATTTCATTCAATAGGCTTGTCAAGCAACATGGTTGTGATCACATTATCATTTTTATCAGAAATACTTGGGTCAGAAGTATTTCTAGAAGGGCTGCCTAAGAAATTTGTCAATTTTAGTTAATTATTTTCCTTTTCTTGGCATTGTTTGCGCTTAAACACACCCCTGGGTTTTATTTTTATCCATAACTTCACTTTTCTAATTTATGAAATACAATTCATATGTGTGCTCGAGAACTTACTGACATTAAAAGGAAGGAAAAACATGATGCCACATTACAAAACGTCGTTGCGGAATCCCTGCTATTTATTTATTTATTCGGAAATATCAAACTTACTAACCAGATGGCTTATAGCTAAAAAATGATCCACTGAAATATACAGAAAATGGTACAAAAAACCTCTGCAAAAGAGCAGAAAGGGGGAGGGGGACAAAATTACACTAGTCTATTGAAGATAGGAGTAGATTGTGAAATTTTGAAACAAGAAACTAACAGAGAAAAGGAATCGTACGTTTTTTAAGATGTAATAATAAGTATGGTAAGATTTTTCATCGAAATAGGAAGTTTATTTTTAAGTGACAATTTATGAAAAAAATGAAAAAATTGAAAATAATTTAAACTTTTCAATATGTAAAGTTCGCAACACTATAAAAGCAACGGAAAGAATTTAGGGGAATTCCCTACAAGTTTGAAATTACTTTCAACTTACTTACTATGATTATAGTCTTAAACATAGGTGAAATTATCACAATTTTAGTTTGATTGGTGGTCGGTGTCTAAGGGCCCCTCTGAGTTTGAAGGCCCTGGTGCACGGCACCGCCTAGCCTATTTGTAGCTATGCCACAGACAGCACCATACTACACTGAAAAGCAAATGTAAGCAACTATCGAATTTTTGAAATTGTTAACTAACAAGCAATTTTTCAAATTTACATGATTTATCAAAATATTGTTCAAAATTAACTGAACTGATTAAAATAAAATTTAAGTTTGTGCTTTGATCTCACTTATTATATTATTTTTAAATTTCCACTAAAGACTTGTGCCTTTCAACTGTGTTCTTTGCACAAAAGTCACATAATATGCCTATAAGTAAAAAATTTTCATTTGTTCAAAAAGTTATAAGAAAAAGTGGTATGTTTAATTTTTTTTCCTGAAAGTGTCACTCTTCCTTAAAAGGTTGGACACCCCTGGTCTAACCACTTTCTAAAGTTTCATTGCAATCGGATGAATGGTTTAGGAAGGCCTAACACACATGCAAGCATGCACACACACACTTTTATTTATATAGATATTTTAAATGTTTAAAATAGGAAAAATATTTAAAATTCTTAACAACTTTAAACTGGGATTAAATTTCATTGGAACACACACTTCATGTTATTACTTTCATAATTTACTTTAAAGAAATTCTTCAGAGATTAAGATTTCATTATATCTAAAATCTTGTAAAGAAAAAGACGAGTATTCATGATATTTTGTCAATAATAATTTTAAAATATAAAATAACATATTAATTACTTTTTATATGCAGTATTAGAAATAACAATAACCCTCGCAAATTTTGGCTAGATGATTAATTATTATCGGAAAGAAAAAACTTACTCCAATTTCACGGAAAAGCGGCAAACTTTTGCACCATTTCACAATTTTGTACAATCTATTGTCTGCTATGTTGCATAAATTACTTAGGAAATCTTGATCACCATCTGGCATTTTACAAGATGCTTGATTGTTAGTAGATCTAGAGGAATCTCTGTCTGTGTAATGCCAAAGATGTTCTACGGACAATATGTCATGAATAAGAGCTGGAACAACAGGTTGATTTTGTTCATCAGGAGAATTGGCACCAGCAGACTCTATTAGGAGAAAAAAAAATGCAAAATATAGAAATGCAAAAGATGCATATATACGGATGTATTTTTCCCATCAAAACATAATTATTTAAAATAAGTTATAAAATAAAAAGTACTTGAAACAGAACAATAAAAAGAAAAATAATTTATTAGTCAATTATTGGGGATATTTTTTTCTAATCTCAATCATCTTGTAAAATTTCTTGAAGCAGATACAAATTTATTCTGGATCTGGGTAAAAAGCTAATTTCAATTGTAAATATCATACACAAAATTACTTAAAAAAAATTCTAGCAGGGATTATCATAAGTAAAGTGTAACATTGTTAAATGGAAATTTTCGAGTCATTTGCCCAAATGTTTACTATATCACAATTTTTGGAGACATATTTAAAAGTACATTCCATTAAAAAAATAAACATGCTTAGTTGAAGATTTTTTTTCCAGATGTATTGTTATAATTTTTAAAACCAAGTTTCATGAAATTTAGAAAGAACAATTAATATTGAAATCCAAACAGAAGTTCATCTAAATTTTTATAATTAAACTATGGAAAATGAAAGAAAATCCTCCTTTAAAATCTGTTATCAAACATGCTTTTTATTTGTAATTGTTTTCACTAATTTGCCATTTCTACACAGTTTAACAAATAGAACAAATGCAATGTTAGAAATAATACATATCATAACTTTCTGACTTTTAAAAGAATATGTTTAACAAACTAAATAAATTTTTAAGAACACTGATTCAATACTTTTTAATTTTATATTTTGCTTATTTCAAATACTTTATCAAAGAAATGCAATATGCAATTATTTTTCAAAATTCCAAACCTTTCCCCCCTATCAGAATTTATTCCCTTTCCATATATTCAAAAGTGTTATCAAAAATTTACTTTTATTATTACTTCTTCAGCAATTGAGAATTTCCCAGAGTTTAATATTTTAAAAATAATTTTTATTTTTTTAAATCACCTTATTTTTTCCTGTTGTAAGGTATGATATTTATATTGTTTTAAAGTCAAATTATAAACATAGATTAATAACTAGGCCAAATATTTAAATGTGAATATGTGAAGATTACTTACTTATAAGGTAAAAAGTGGAAGAGGTGATTAATGAATTACATATTGGTAATTTTTAATGGAGCTAATTTTAAAAAAGGCAAATATAGTTTCTTTTTAATGGACTCAAGATTTAAAATAATTATTTTAGACCATTAACCTTTCATCTTCCTGAAAAAGACAAAAGATCATATTTTTTGTGCCTTTATAATTCTCCTTAATTAAAAAAAAATCTCACTTAAGGCTAACAAAACAAATTTTTATCTCAATATAAAAATGTAGATAATGTTAAACAATACAACCTGCTATTGTTTTAACAATACAATATTAACTATGAAAGTCACAACTTTTTGATTCAAATAGCAATTTTCTTACAATTATATTTATTTCTTCATGAAGCTGCATTCAAATTGCATACCCTAGGTCCAAGAAGTAATAAAATTTAGTTAAGCTATGAAAACATACTCTCGAAATACAGTAACCTAACACTATTACTAAACTTTCATTCTCAACCTCCATTTACCACAGCTGAATAATAAGAGTTCAATCAATTATTGTACTTTATAAAATTATTGTATTTTAAAATACTAATAATTCTCAGTAACCTTTTTTATAGCTGATAGTATTAAATTTAAACTTAAGCTAAATGACATGAATATGTTTAAACATAAACATGTACAATGAGTTATTAATGATGGACCACTAATTATGAATTGGAGACAAATAAATATGGACCACACTGACATTAAGGTTTTGCTCTTCTAATTTCTCTGCTATAGATTATAAAACTGCGAAATATAATTAATGAGAAATATTCCTTACTTCACATAAATATTATGGGCAGCTGAACCTGAATCCCTTTACCACTTCACTAAACTTAAAAAATTTATTCTGTTATTTTACTACACTACAATATATATATATTTATATATATACTAGCTGACCTGCGGCCTGGCGTTGCACGGGCTTTTACCTAGGGTATAACTTAATCCCCATGTGTTAATTTCCTCCATTCTTTCTGATGCCAGCACTTTTGTGTGGGTGTGAAGCGTACGATGTGAGTGCAGGGACCATGAGTGCGTATCAATGGTTTTCTCGTTTAACATTTTCCCTTCTCTTCACAAAATCAGCACTTCCAATATAATTTTTCGAAATTACTTTTACTTCTTTGTTTCTTTCCTCTTCGCTTAGCCTGGCGTTGCACGGGCTTTTACTGAGTGAATAACTTAATCCCCATGGGAATTTCCTGTTTCCCTCAGGACGATAGCACTTATGTGTGTGTATGCGCGATGTGAGTGATTTCTTTAACTATGTCATTAAAACTCCCTTTTTCAAAATCTGTTCTTGCATTGATGTGGTGTGGATTATTAGGAGAGATGGGCAAATGCTCAGATGTTGTCCTCTTCACTTGACCATGGTTGAAAATTTCGAGGTCCGTTGCCAAAAACTCTCGAATAGGCGAACAGTGCGAATTTATAAATCACTCTCACTTTTCTATTCTTTCGTTGCAATTTTTTAGTTCCGGAAACGAAAATGTAGCCTTTTTAAAAATAGTTGTATGTTGAAAAAAGACAGAAAAGTAGAAATTTTTCAAATTACAAAATTTCACTACTATTTTAAATCTTGAAGTAAAATTGTGAGGATTTTTTGAAATGTTCGAAACACGGGAAAAAAATTCATGCAGTTATCTTAATAAAAGAAGAAATTATTAATTATTAAGTATTTTGAGTGTTTTATTAGAGTTTGTTCAAAAAAGTGGTGAAATTGTCGAATCGGCCACTGGTCCGCCAAATTTTGAAAAACCGCTAATTTGGTGCGTTTTTGCGAGTTGTGTTTTGGAATACCAACCCTATCGCAACACGATCTGACTTCTTCCTCACTGATACAAAAGCCAAAAGGGTTGCCAGAGTTGGCGCATTTATCAATTTGGCGAGAAAACTCTTGGCGGGATAAGTGGCCGATTCATCAATTCAACCAAAAAAGTTTTTGGATTTTATTTTTAAATCACTGATACTAAAAGTTTTAAAAATAATTTTTATTTAAACGTAACGATATTGATTCATTTCACAGTATGAAATTCAAAAAGAAAATAATACTATGTGATAAAAATATATTTAAGAATATTTCCTCATATTTTTTTATGATATTTTTTTCTTATATTCTACTGTTCTTCAATAAATCAATTTTTAAGAATAAAAAAAACACTATCGGTTGTGATGCGTTATATGAATGAGCGTGTTATGAGGGAATTCCCCTTTTTACTACGCAGCGAAAGACTCAAAACTACCTCAACCTTTCCCGTGTTCCAAACAGAAAGCTAACGCAAAGTGACCTTGATGCAATTCAGAAATAACGTCGAGAGTACCGAATGAGCACCCTTACTGGAATCTGGCAAAGTTTTTTCCAGATTCTTCACATTTCCGGCAATAAAAAAGTTATGGCGTGATTAATTGAAATAAAAACCATCCTATGTTTTAAGTTGGACGAAATGACACACAGTATGCAAAATTATATTATGATCGGTTGAGTAGTTTCGGAGTCCATTGCGGACAAACACTGTGACACGTATATTTTATATATAAAGATATATATATACATAAATATATTTAAATATATATAAAATACATCACACAAATATAATTAAGCAAATATTCGAAATCATATGAATCCTAGAGTACGACATCCCATTTCAAAATATCAATGGCGAATAAAAATAATGAAGATCAACGTTTTCAAGCGAAATTAAAATTGTATAAGATAAAATTTATAAAATATCCAAGTGCAACCTCGGACTTTGGACCGATAAGTGGGGTTAAACTATATATATATATATATATTATGCTTCATTAATAAATTTTTAAATAGATAAACTCTTACTTTTAGATCAGAAACTTACTTAAAGAATATTTTATAACAATGAAACAAAATACCTTTGGAAGACCTGGAAGAGGATATATCTTGCTTATTATGGCAATCACTGGGAAGTGAAGATGGAGAAATACTGATATCACCCGTGAAAGGCACACGTTCATCACCAAGGGGAGTAGCAGGGAGAGTATACGAACATTGATAAGTGCTACGCCCTCCTCTTGTACGATCTTCTCTGATTGCTAAACAAGTTGTGAAATAATTATTTATGTATCAAATTAAGCAAATCTCAGATACAGAAATTGGAATTTATGGCAAAAAAGGTTAGATTAAGTTGATCAATTTATGTTGTGTTTAGAACAGTATCTTATCTATCAATAAAAATACAAACCTAAAAAATTAAAACAATTTTAGAACTTTCTTATGTTAAGAAATTAGTTTTTTTGTATTTTACAAATAGTTTTCAAGATATATTGAACTTTTATAATCATAGAAGTAAATTTTTGTTATTAGTTATGGTACTTAATGTGATTTATAATTTTATACTTTAACATGAAACTTTAATTGAAAGAATATATATTTTGCTTACAATATTTTATTTATGCATGACCTATATTATGCTGAATTTACTGAGGATATTAGGATACTGTAAATTTAAAATAAAGATAACAATTAGATCACAGAAGAACAAGAATATATTTATTTGTTACCTTCCAGCTTCATTCCCATGCGAAGACATTTGTTAAATCGACAGGCAGGACATTTCTTTCTTGTGCTGATGGATACATGGCAATTGGCACCTCGCAAGCAAACATAGTTCTTTTTGTTCTGAACAGTGCGCTTGAAAAACCCCTTGCAGCTTTCACAAGAAAATATTCCATAATGAAAACCTGATATTCGATCTCCACAAATGGGACAAGGACCACTGAGCAGCTGCTGGCGAGATATACCTGGAGGTCCACTCAGGCCAAGAGGGTTCTGGGATAGATCTCCAAGTAGCTGAAGTCTGCTGTCTTCAAGATTGTCACTGGACGGTCTTCGTGTTGGGCTGGAAAAGTCACTTGCATTGGATTCATCAGAGGCACTGGAGTGAACTGAGGCACTGGATGCTGAAAGAAGGGATTTCAATTTTTACAAAAGATGTTTTAAATTTTTAACTCAGTCTTATATGC
The DNA here is from genome assembly GCA_019973975.1 of Trichonephila clavata. Classification (NCBI taxonomy): domain Eukaryota; kingdom Metazoa; phylum Arthropoda; class Arachnida; order Araneae; family Nephilidae; genus Trichonephila; species Trichonephila clavata. The sequence continues at coordinate 167,670 of BMAO01019557.1, read as the reverse complement.
CCTTTTCAAAGCAAAAAAAAAAAAGGGTGGGTGAATTGAGAAAAATAATAAAAATGTTTTTTCATGAATTAACCCTTCTCTTTACTTGAAGCAAATTTTATGGCTGCATTGGATGATTTTACCTTTTAATGAAATGAAAAAAGGACTTTATTCACATCAATATAAGAGCATTTTTTCACTTACATGTTTGCTAATATTATAGTTTTCTCCTTTTCAGGAATACTGATTATTTTGTTGGAAAAGGACATGGATTAAAATTTGGCCTTTAAATTATACAATATTTACCAACAGTGTGCAGCAAAATTATGTTAGATAAATAAAATATATGCATATATTCACTGTTAGTATACACAATCAAATGATAACATATGACCACTAGACTAATATTTGGAGTATCCTGTTTTTGTGCTTAAAACAGTAGTTAGGTAACAGGACAATGATTCAATGTATATATGGAATGTTTCTGCGAGAATATTTGATCATAAGAACAAAAAACATCAAATAACTCATGAAAATTCTGAGGTTGTGGGTCTAGTAGTCTGATGTGTCAATCCAAGAGTTCAAACAAATTTTTAAAAGGATTCTAAGCTGGTGAAATGGTATTCATGGCAGTAAGTGGAAATCATCCTCATGCTCCTCAAACAATTAAAGGACAAATTTATGTGGTACTGTCCTGTCAGAAAAATCGCATCTTTCACAGGATACACTGTTGTCAGGTAGAAAGTGTCTTTGGTCAGCTAAAATGGACAAGTGTGTATAGTTTTCTAGAGAAATTAATGAACCAAAAGCATGCCAAGAAAATATGCTTCAGATCACTGGAATGCATCATTCAACAATGGTTTGTAGAACCTTAATTTTCAGCTGTCTTAGGGGAAATTGGTGGATACTCCAGTGTCCATTGATTCAATGGAAGAGAAACAAAGACTAATTTGTAAAAACAATCTTTTTACATTGTTTTTCAGCCCAATGTTTATACACTCCAATGCATATTTATGATATTTCTCCCAATGAACTCTTGTGAACAGGTGTCATTGGACATGGGCTGGAGGTTTCAAAACACAATACAATGTGCTTCGCAATTACTCTCGATTGCTTTCTTGGGTACTGTTTATTCATTTCAAATGTCAATATGTTGATGGTAGTTTGTGAATCAGTTTTAACCTGGCATCACTTCATCTGCGCTTTATTGCCCATGGTACCCTACAATTTGCATTCCAGAGCTACAGTGAACATCCATTTTTTCATTTATAGTATACCAACACTATGACTCTATGCAAATATTACAGAAATGATTTCCCCCAAGCTTGATAAACAATGATCCCATCAATATCGAAGCCTGTTAAATCACATGATTTACCCAACACAGAAAATTTTACTATATGAAATACACTGAAATGATCTTTATATATGTTCCAAAAATAGGTTTGTCCATTTAACCTGTAATTGGCCACAATTGTAATTACATTAACCTACAGGGTAGTCATAATATTATGATTCGACTGTGTATAAAAGGTTTCAAGTATAAAAGTAATGATGTGAATCTTAGATTACAAATGCAAAGTGCTATATGGTTTGAAATACTGCATTTTACACATAAATCCACATTTTTAAAAAACTATGAAACTCTTTTTATAGTTCTTATAATTTATGACAGAAATATATAAAAATACTTTTAAATGTTAAAATTCGTGAGAAAAATTATAAAATATTCACATTAGTTCAAATCTGTAAATTAAGAATACTGGTTGGCATATAGTAATAAGAAAATCATTCACTATAACAAAATCTATTTAATACCAATTTAATTCGAATATAGCAAGCAGTTATTTGAAAATTTTGGCTTCTCAACATAATTATTGATTTTAAGTACCTCTAAAATGACCCAATTGAGACTTATGTCCAATGTAAAAAATACAAGGAATGTTAAAACATTTTCTTAGCAGTCATTTTCTTTCTTTCTGATGAAAAACACCAGAACTGACCAAAGAACATCAGCATAGAACTGAATTTGTAATTAAATAATCAAACCTGTTTTAGCTCTATATACTTCGTAATAATAAACTGAATGAAGATTCAAACAAAACTTAAGTAAACTTAAAAATTCAATATGCTTTATTATATATTTTGATATAGAAGAAAATAGATTTTTCCAACAAATGTAATAATTTCCAATCATTTTTTTCACTTTATGATACATTATACAGATTTAAAAATAAGAAAAAATAACCAATAAAAGATTTTTTTTTGTATAATAGAAAAGGTATTTCATTAATAATTGAAAAATTATTACATATTAGTATCGAATTACTGCAGGAAAAAAATAGCTAAAGCTTAAAACTGAGAACTAGCACATAAATGCATTAAGTCTAGAGAGAATGAATATAAACATCAAACTATTCAGCTACTTGGACTTTTGGCAATGAACCTCATAATTTTGAAACATTGCTAAGATACAAGGACAACACCTCAGCTGGCACCCCTTCTTCTAACTTCTACATCTCACCAATGGGAGGACATTTGAGCCTCTGCATATTTAAGGCAGTTTTTGCTTTATATTAAAGAATGACTTGAATTGGGAATATTTTTTCAGATATAAAAACTGAAACATTAAAATTATATTCGGCTCCACTAACCTATAAAACTTAGCATATTTTATCATCCTCCTTATTTTTATCTGAGTTGGACAATTTTATCTGGTATAAAATGTGTTTCACATAATTTATTCTATACCATAATGCTAAATGAGTTGTCCCTTTATGTGTTAAAATGAAAAAATAAGTATATATGGAATATTTTGAAATTTTAAAATGCTTTATTATAAACCAAGGGTGTCCAACTCAAAGGCTAACTTGGGCCAAACAAGGTTTAACTTTAGGTGGGCTGCAAATAATAATAATATTCATAGAAAGGTAAGTTTATTTCCAATAATACACATTCTAATAAATATTTATAAAAGAATAAGAAAAATTTAATGTTTATGTCTTGACACTAGATATCTGTTCGCAGCTATCTTTCCTATTTTGGGAGAAATTTTGGTATTTTATTACATATTATTGTGTGCTAATATACTGGATGACCCACAAAAATGTTCATTACAGGCTGCAAGTTTGACACACCTGTTGTAAGCATATGCAAGAACTATAATGTTGCAAATTTTCATGAAAATTTAGACATTTTCCTGTCTGAAAATATGCTTTGCATTTAGTTCAGGCTCTCGTACAATTGGCAAAGACAGCCTTAATGTGCATCGGCCCCCTCTGCACGGCAGGTCTTCAGCAGTATTAGGATCAAAGTCATGATATTTGTTTAATAAATAACCTTTGTTCTGTAACTCTTATGTTCAGCTTGAATATAATTTGACAATTTACTCCAATATTTAACAAATAAAAATATAAACTGTCGAAGACTACTGACAACTCATCAAAGACAAAGAATAGGTGTCTTTCACTTCTTCAGCAAGTAACTACACTTCCATTAGAAAGACTATAAAAAATTATAAATTTCTCTTTGTTAGTATGTAAGAAACCCACACACCTTTAAGAAAAACAAAAAGAAGTGTTCACAGTTCTTTATTAAACTTTTACATTTCTATTCAAACTACCATTATTGACAACAGTGTTTGATTGTGTTATAAGTGTGGGCATATAGCTGATATATATACAGAGGTAAAACTACTAATTAAAAATATCGGGCTAAAATAAAAATGTTAGAATTCTCATGATCAGAAAAATTCTCACACTGAACAAAAATTTGAAATCACAGAGCTTGCGCAATGAGAAATTCTTTCACAATGAGCTGATACAATGTAAAAAGGCCGATCTTGAATGTTTATTTAAGAGAAATCATTAAATTAAAATATATGAAAAGAATTATTATTTAACAAAAAGAAAATTCATAGTGTTATTTGAAATTCAAAAAGCAGGCAGGATACTCTAAAAATTCTTTCTGATATTTTTGATTCATAAAATTATAAAAACAATAGATATAAAATCTTACTTGTTGATCTTGGTTCAGGAGTTGTGTGCTGAGAAAGAGGAGATACTTGACTAAGCCTAGCTTCAATACCAAGGTGATCTTGCGATGCATACTGATATGATGGATGAGCTGATGAGCCCTCCTGTATACAGCCTTGATCAGGAGTACTAGAGCCAGGTTTTTGGAGACCCGGCGATATCGATACATTGTAGGGACGGTGTCGAGATGAACTTGAACCACTCAAGTGTCCCGGACTGCGAGCTGGTGAGAAGCTGTCCAAATCACTACGTCTGCTCTGATTGGGGCTTTGAGACGGAGAAAAAACAGGGCCCTCTACTGTAATATGTCGACTCTAAACAGGAAATTATATACAAGTTTAAAAATGCTAACTAGAAACATTATAAAAAAAATTCAAACCTATTAATTTCTTAAAAATTCAAAAATAATTGAAATGTGTTTCAGTAGAGTAAGAGCAGTTTTTAAATTGATAAACATTAACAGTATTGTTATTTTAAAATTCAAAAATAACTGTTTTTCAAAATAACATGCCCACATAGCAAAATATTTGATGATTCATAATGAAAATTTTATTCTAATGTCTCAAATAAATGTGATAATACTTTACAAGTGATTATTTTCTTTTTAAATTGAAAAGAGTTTTCAATAAATACCTAACATAATTTTGTCACCACACTACCTTTAAAATACATATATACCACAGCATATATATGAAGAATATTTTTACCTAACACTAAGAAAACACATTTTATAAACTAATATGAAACTCAAACCAGATTTTGCACAAATAGGAAATTCAATTTAAAGTAAACATAGGAGTAAATGTATTGTAAGTGAGGCATTGGTATGTAAGCATATAAGTTTCCATTAGTAATAAAAATTGAATTATGTAAAACCAATTTAAAATAGTTCAAATGAAACTGAGAAATAAGACATCAATATGTTTTGTAGACACTATGGCATTTTCATTCAAAACATCAATTTGAATAAACAATAAGTATAGCACATGAAAGTAATGTAGTTGACAACATTTGCATGGTATAATATTAAGTACACTAAGGGTCTGGTCACAGAAAAAAAAATTATGCAAAAAATTTCAATCTTCTAATTGTAAATACTTTGGAGACAGTTGCAGATGAAGGCAATATACTAAAGATAACCAACATGTCACAAATCAAATACAGACATTACATATAAAAATATCAGCAAATTCACTTGATTGTAATCTATCAATAATGAAATGTGTAAAAGGCAATCAGACGTGTCTCCTGAAATGAATACCATATGAAGTACTCTTGCATTTCTAAACAAAACTCAAAAACGAATTTCAATTCTAACGAGAATGTGCCTCTAAATATGAGTACATATATTCGAAAAGCTCTGAGAATGAATCAAAACTCATATCCTTAAATAACTGCTTTTTGAAACTAAGAATGTTTGGCATGGCAGCATTACAATGCATGAAGTTAATTAAAATTAAACAAAATTTTTCAACTTCATCGCACAATTGGGAAGAAGAGTCCACCTTTATATGAGCTCAGAAGGAGATCTGCGAGATTTACAGACATTTTTCTTGGATGGAGCTTTGTAGCAAATATTTAATACAGAACTTTTATTAAAAGTAAATGTAACTATAATTTGTATCTTTCTAAATAAACAGGTATGCTCTTTTTCAGAATTATTGCTATATTCTTCCACATCGTTTTGAATAAATTAGTAAAAATTTATCAAAGAATGAGATTTATTATTCAATGAAATGAATGAGTAAATTTAACAATAATGAACTGACAGCTGCATTATTAAAAAATAAATATTGTGATTACACACACCAACCTACACTTGATTTTTTATAACTACTAAATCAGTCAATAACTTCTGCAAGTTATCTGTGGATGCCACAATTACTTGCACCAATTGGTATCGCCTATATGGTGCCGCGCTAAAAAGTGATACCAGCTCCTGAAGAATGTACTAGGTCAGCAAAGGTTAAAAATACCAACGCCCAGCTCCATTAGAAAAAATAAAAAATCCTGCAGTGTTTTTATCTCAGCTAATTTATAAATACATAGGTTATCATATACAGATTACCTCATTAATTTATACTTTTGCATTTTTGTTTCTTGCAGCTGAACAAGGCAAAACTTCCCCAAAATGTAGGCATTTCAAGTTAAGAATATGAGTATTTTTACAATGATACAGAAAACCAAAAAGGTAAAAAACCACTCATTAAAAATATCAAATTCAATTGTTTAGGTTATAAAGTTTTGTTATGAAACTTTATTAGTCAACAAAGATAATAACCTGTAATGGACTCCCAGTGGGTGAACAAGCTGATCCATCACTACTGTTCCCAGTTGTGTGTCGAGAAAGCACAGGACTCTGGTTGTGTGAATAAATAGATGATACACTACTCACATATCTGCCCATCAGAGGACTTTGGCTCGGAGAATAAGAGGATCGGGAACTAGAGCTGCTGGTGGGACGGGTGAGAATGGGACTTGGTGTCTGGCTATAAGGACCACTGTAGTTGATTCTGCTCTGAGCAGGACTCTGATTATTCACAAGGAGAGATTCTTGAAGAAGAAAGAAGTTTGTTTAAAAAAATTTAAATAAGGTTTATTTTTAATAAATTGTAGTTATATAACTACAAGCTTAATAATACAGATTACAGCTGAGGATTATTAAAAAAAGAACATGGATGATAATGATAGTCTAATAAATTTTATTACATGGTTATAAAGTATATGTTTATATTATTACTTTTTCCTCTTTACAAAATCTATAATTAAAATAGTGTGCTTTTTAAAGCAGTCTTAAAAATACATAATAATTTTAAATTAGAAATAACTGAATCAAACAACTGAATTAGTGTTCATTCTAAATAAAACACCCAAAAGGGAAATTTCAAGTACATTTTATTTCTAAAACACTTAAAAAATCTTTTTTGATATTTTTTTAATCTTATTCAATAGCTACTATATATTTGTAATATATATATGACACTGAACAAAGGTAATTGAGAGGTAATATGTTATGCAATTAATATTCACTTTTGTACCATTACATTTAATTTAGATAAATTGGCATCATACGACAAAATTTATTATTTTTAAAAATCTACTGAAATCTTTTTACTCGGCCTCTAAATAATTTAAAGCAAAGTAAGTTTAAAAATATAAGGTTATCTCCTTAAAAAAATGACATGCACATTAATGAAGCATTTGCAAAGAGTTATATATACAAAAAGAAATAGAAGGGGTGGGGAATTTGCAATAATTGTATTTAAAATTGACAAAATAGTACCAATGCTCCACTATTATTCTACAGACACAATTACAGATTTGAAAGAAACTAAAGAGTTTATGAAATAAATTTTATGATTAATTTTTAGAAATTTGTAAAATAATCAAAAAGTATTTTTTTCCTTCTGTATTTTTAACAGTTTCTACTTCTTAATAACTGAATTTGAATAAAAATCAATGAACTTGTAAAAATCTTTCAAATTATTTGTATGTATTTGATAACATTTGACCAATTTAAGATTTTATTTACCAAATAAAGTAAACATTAAAATGTTTTTTTTTAAGTCAATGATTGTAACTGTGACTTATCTGATATAATAACCTTTTTTTAGACATTAAATTCAACATTTATATGAAACAGGTATTTAGAAAGATAAATTAAATTTTACCATTAGGAACATTTCTTCATGATATAATACTACATTTTAGAAATAATGATGCACAAAAATTGTTTTAACAGTATAAGATAAAAAAAAGTTTCATACAGTGTATCAGACATAACATTAACTAAACTGCAAATATTATATCATTGCAGATACTTTTCTACTCCATGTTTCTTCAGATAACATTTTCCAACATTAAAACTTTAAATATGTTGCTATAAGTGCTTTCAACACTAAAAGATATTACATAAATTCAGCAAATCTTTACTTACCATAAAGGGCACTATGAGCATGAGGAGGACGGTCATTGGATATACTGGTCTGAGCATGAGGAAGATATGGAGATGGTGAAGAAGGCTTGATAAGACTTATAGTGGTATGAGGCCCAGATGAGCTTGCAGTAATAGATCCACAAGTACCCAGGCTATTTCTGACTGTTATTATAGATTCACTAATCTCAGAAGTTTCATGGGTTTCATTCTAAATAGGAAAAAATTCATTACTATAAATAAAAGAGAAATAACACAGCAAAATTTAACACATTCATAAACCCTTTTACAATGAAATAAGTAATTACATCCTGCACAAATAATTCAAGCAGAAGTGAAACTAGTTTACAGACTTTGACAGTTGAGATTTCAGTTTTTGGCAACAGTCTTAGATAGAATATAAAATCTTTAAGATTACACTGATTTAAGGGACACTACCTCCAAAAAAAGACAGCAAAATGCCACTGTCTTCTTTCTAATTATCAATCACAGACCATAAAAACAGACATAGAATGATATTAAAGCTGAAATTATGGCAATCTCAAAAATTTACCAATTTAATTACATATTCATTTACATGTTTGGATTGTCTAACTATCTCCCTTTTGTGAAACTTTTAGAATTGTTAATGATGAACTAAATAATTATGACTATGATTAAGTGATGAAGGTCACACTGGAACAGTGTGGCACATACTAAAATTTTTCGGGGGAGGGTTCAGGGTTAGAAGTTTACTATTCTCGTATCATACTTCAATACACCGCCTAAAATAATCATTTGATTTTGTCAATTTTCAGTCAGGAACGAAAAACAGCAAAAAATTAATTATTAATAAATACTTAATTAAATTTTACATACTACATACATAGGATTATTATTAATCAAAAAAAATCAAGGGTTTGAGGGGGTGTTTGAACCTGGGACCCATTCTGTGTGTGCCACTGCACTGGTATTTCATTGTCATCACTTATGCAGTATTAATGCAAGGAAAACTAACACGTAACAGACCCTCAGTACTGTATATGATGATCTTTGGCAGAATAAAGTCACAAATTTACAACTCACCAAGGCTACTAAAGTCAACTATAAATGTCTTAGAACTATTCATTTTGCATTTTGTTACTTTGCCACAAGTGAAAATTTTAATTCTTTTAAAAAGGCCTTATAATCTTCAAAGCTACCAAATAATATATTTCGACTGATTCATGAGAAAAATTTTTGTTTATTGTATTTCAACAACACAAATTTAATCAAAACCATGACTTCTATAAGTAGTTTAGTAATATAAAAGAACAGATAAAACGAAATATTAATGATCAAACATCAATGTCTAGTATATTTAAAAGTTGGAAAAAATAGAAAATAATTTTATATACAATCTATCTTTTCTCCTAAGATGTAATAAATAAATTTAGAATAAATTATAGTGGAAAACTAAGCATTTGACTTCAAAGTTAGAAGATATTAAACGAAATAGATTAAATAATTTTGAAGAAAATATTGAAAAATTTAAGAATTATGGTAATTACAGATTTGTATGAAAACTCCCATTTGAGTCACCACTAGATATGCAATCATTTGGAACACATTTTTTCTTCGATTTGTTTTAATATTTCATTTTGATGGTCAAAATATATGTAACTGGAGGATACAAGGCATTATCTAAATATACCTGAAAGCTTCCTCTAAAATTTGTAAGACTAATTTTAGGTTGTTTTCTTTTACAAAAATTTACACAACTTTTATTGTATAACATTAGATGCACAAAAAACCATTTCATAACAAATTCTAGCCATACTAAAAATTAATTCATAAAATTTTAAAATGTACATTAAATTACTAATGCTAAATATTGAAGAATTAAATGATATTGTCAATTACTTATACACAAAGTCGATAAACCAGGCCTAGTCAACCCAAAAGGTTTCACAGGCCATTTTAATGGCGCATAACACTATAGCGGACCGGCCGCACTTTAGATAAGCATGCCTTTAAAATAATGTGACAAATACGAAGTTTAAACTTTATTATTTACTATGAATTAAATATAATTAACACTCGAGTCTTCATTCCCGATATATTTATCTTTGCTTTACTAACTTCTAAAAATTCATATTCGACATTATACAACTTAGCAAATTTTCTAAATTGGCATCAGTTAATGAACCACGAGATAAATTATTTAATACCACCTCCGAAAAAAAATATCTCACAAACATACGTGGATCCAAAAGCACTTACAAGTCGTGTTGAGCAAAATACCTAAGTTAGTATTCACTCATTGCTATACTTCAATTCAATCCATGTGCAGATTTTCAGGAACGCTGCTCACGTATATATATGAAATGGGGGTGAAAATTTTCAAACATTTTGCTGATTTTGAGAAACGGTTACAAAATGCAGTTATAAGTATCTTTATATCATTAGCAAATTTCAAGAAATTCTTAAGGCAGGATTTTGAGGAAAATGTTGAGCATTATCAAATGATAATGCTAAGTTGGTACTTAAATAAAAATATTTTATTCGAAGCTTTGATAAAATTAAAAGCATCGATTATTAAAACTATTTTGTCCTTTCAAGTTCTTATTTAACTGTGAGAATAAGCTTTCTGATATATTTACAGAAAGCATAGGTCTAACAATCAGTTATCATGGTTGCCTAACAAAACAGATTCGTTCATTAGCATTTAGCATTCGTGAGTATCACATAGTTCGCAGTCCCACTCGAGTATTATAACAATGACACATGCAAATTTTCGTTTGGTTAGTATTTTTTTTGTATATATTTATTTACTCACACAAGAAACAAAAGTTTCAGTAGAAATATAAAATCACCTTGCGAAGAGCCTGTTGGTCAGGCCTGCCATAAATCACTCTAAATATTAACCCCTTAAAGGGCCCGACCGCACTAAACTGACCAACTGTGCACAATCGAGATAATTCAAGCGGAGTCGTATTTTATGCTGCTGTAATTTTCACACTCGAATACAAGCGATCCGTCGTCGTGAGATTTTTGGAAATGTAAAAAAAGTTTATAGTAAATTTTATAACAAAGTATTTTTTCATTTGCTACACATCAGCATTTAGAACATGTCTTGTATTAAAAAAAATTGAGGTGAAAAAAAAATTAGATTACACAAATAAATTAGTAAAAAGACTTATACACAAAGTTATCATAGCGATACAAATATTTGAAAAAATCGGGTACACCAAAATATTCCGGAATTTCGCGACTAACTGAAAATGTCATTTTTCCAGTTTTGTTCCATTAACATAAAAAAAAGGATCTCCCACAAGGTATTGCTTTGTGTGTTGTGTTAAAAGAGGATAGCAAAGGAAAAAGGAAAAGAAAAGATTCGTTACATGAGCAACAATTTCAATGTTGAGCTATGTGCTCTGCAACTTGCTTCCAAATATATTAAACAAAAGAAAATTTTGAAAGTTTTTTTAAAAATTACTACTATTATTATTGGCTATTCTGTTGGAAAAGTATAAATAAATATTTTTACTGATAAAAGAATGTTTTCTTCCCCTCCTTTCGAAACAGCTATTCGGAAGGGGGGAAAAAGATTTTTTAAAGTCAATGAAGTGGAAGATTACAATATTCCGCTTTTGTCTGCATTTTGAATCAAAATCCAAAATTAAAATAATTTTTTTTCTTTTGGCCAAAACAAGGTTTTAAAATGAGTTTTCTTAAATAACAAAATGATTTTTTTTTCAAAATAAATGTTCATTTAAAGCAGGGGTACTCAACCTTTTTTCTGCTGGGGTGCATACATATGTTAGCTATTTCACGCGGGCCGCAACATGAGGATTAGTGAAGGGGGGGGGAGAAATGTTTTAAGACAAAGGTAACATAGAAAATTTAAAATGTGGAAATTGATCAAAATATTAAAACTCCTTTTTGCTTTTTTAAAAATTATTTTATATTTTTGTCACTGAACTTTTTTAAAATTAGAAGCATTTAAGAATCACTCTTTTTCACAATTTCTGCATCAGTAAACGGTTTCATATGATTACCAACGATTTAACAAATTTCATAGGGTGCCTTTGTTATCGGCATGACATTACCACTGACAAAATACTTTTTTACTGTTGTAAAGATTATTCAAGAAAACCTATTTTTCATCTCTTGAAAGGGATTTTTGAGGAAAAGTGCCATTGAACGATTCCTGTTTATTGGTATTTTTTAAATACACTTTCGTGACAGATAAAACAATTACTGAACCATGCTTGTTTTTCTCTACGAAATAGTGAACTCCCCAATCGTCTTGAAACAATCGATTTCCTTCGAATATTTTTCGCTTGCAAGATGTAAAAGATAATTAAAAATTAGTTCCAATCATAAAATGGTCGCTACTCCGCTGTTGCCTATTGTCACTAATCAGAAAAAAAATATCAATTTGCACCCATACAAGATCGATAGCAAAAGGAAAATTGATATATATTTGATTTTTTAACAAAAAATTTCCCATCAAATTTTCATAAATGATCGAATTTCTCAGGGCAATGGGCCATGACCGGGTCACTTAAAAAGTCCCGGTGGGCCACAGGTTGAGTATCGCTGATTTAAAGGGTTAAATGTGAAAAAAAAACCTATAGAAGATGAATAAATACTTTTCAAGAAAAGTGGATGATAATATACGCATTAGCCGCCCGTCCGGTATAGTGGTCAGTGAAGCTGACTACGGTCCCGTAGGGACTGGGTTCGAATCCCGGAGAAGGCATGGATGTTTGTGTTGTAATCCTCTCTTCTGTCTGTGTTGTATGCCCCCGTGTATACATTGCGTGATGTACGTGGTTTATAAATGTTAAAAAAAAAATATACGCATTAGCTGAACTTGAACAAAGTGTATAATTTACCTAGAGGGGTCATTAGTTAGCGTGTTTTTAAAATACGTAAAAAAATATCGATGCATATCATTACGAATTTTTTAAATTTGTCATACAGATTTGTTTTATAGGGGGAAATTACTTGAATTAATGTCAATAAAATCTAACTTATTTCTTTGTGTCTTCACTGCGAAGCGACATGTGATAATACAATCTGAAGTGAACAGTTCAATTGCATTAACAATTGAAACAAAAACAAAAATGGTTTGATATATAAAACTTAAATAATAATGCCCAATATTTGACCAAATGCAATGGAATAAAGGGAAAAAACAACAACACCGGAATAAAAAAAGTCCTAGTACATTCAGCTCGAACATTTAGTTAAAGGAAAAGATCTATTTTAGAACTTTCTTTTAGAGAGATCTAAAATATATATAAATATAAATTTATAAAACTTTATATATATACAATTACTGCCAAATTACAGTTTGTACTACATTCCCTTCATAAGGTGAATTTGGTGGTATGTGGGGGATTGAAGGCGATAATATAAGATGCAGTACTAGATCAGACCGATGCATTTACACACGAGTTGAATAGCTTGGTTTGATTTTGTTCAGCCAAAAGTAGCACTAAAATTACTGAGTGAATTTGAGACATGACAGGTTCCATAATTTCAAAATATTTGTTTCAGATCAATTGAAACTTTGGTATTAGATTACTAATGAAAACATTTAATAAATTATAAACATTTCTATTCAGTAACGACAGCTCAGAAGATCACCGAAACTTCATTTTTTAACTTTTAAACAAATCTGGTGATATTTCGCTTTTAAAATTTATGTATAACATATTTGCTCCTTCGAATTTTTAGCGCGTTTTCCTCTCACAAACCCAAGATTATTATTTCGCAAAGTACTTATAAAAAATGTTTCTAGGAATCCAGTATAATTCGAGAAGATGGATTCCTTTTAATTTTGATTTTTTAAGGTAAAATCCCCCCCCCCCCAATGAATGAAGATATATCACAAGTGTAATTCAATTTCTCACGTACGATTCAACAGGATTCGCAATTACACTGTAATTTGGAGTGAACATAAAGATAATTTAATTTAAGGCTATAAAAATGTAATACTATTTTTCATCGATAATTATGTTTTTCATAATTTCAGTCATTATTTTACTTTAAGCATACGTTTTTCAGTAATTCTAAGGCTTTTTAATATCAGGGCCAAACATTTATCAAGGAAGTATTAGCAGAATTAAGAAGAAAGGCTAAGTCGTGTCCCAGGTAGCAACGTAAATTTAAAAAAAATATATACAGCTTAAGTAAAGGTAATTGTCTCATTATGGATTAGCAAGTGAGTCTGAATGAACATTTAAAAATGTTTTTTACCCCCTACAAAGAAACAGTTTGAGGACAAAGGGGGGGGGGGAGAAAACCCCCATAAAATTTTATTTATCAAATGAGCTAGTAATTAAAATTCTCCCAAGAAAAATCATAACGTTTCAAAAAATTTGCAAATTCAGTTGTAGGAATTATTACAAAAAATCATGACGTAGAAAAAAAACTGGTAGAAATTACAGTTGAAAAAACGTCAGATTTTGGTTCAGCGCGTTTGGGCAAAAATAAATCCAGCGTTGGCTGCAACAAATTATTTAATCGTTTCTGCAGCCTTGACCATACCTGCATCAAAAAACTAAATGTATACAGTGTTTACATTTTCTTTGTACTATCAAATTATCCTACATTTAGGACTTGTATACGCATACTAAATGTTCATTGACAATCCTCAGCAAACTTTTTGTAATTCCGATTGATAGTTCTAATCATTTACAAAAATTCACTTTGTGTCGTAATAATGTTTCGCATAACGTAACTTTCCACAGTTTTGAAACAATCGTTAAAAAGTAGTAACTCAAATTAAACGATGTGGTTAGAATGGTTTCACTCTACTACTAACAATACTTTTTTTTTCTTTAAGTCTGATTTGAATTTTTAAGAAACGAGCCTGACTCCTTACAACAGTTTAAAATTTTTTGGTGGGTTTCCCGAAAAAAAAAAACAACCAAAAATTATCTTAAGCAAATGATAAAGAAATCAATGAATTAAAAAGGGGAAAAAATAGGTTAACAGTGAACAGTTCAGTATAAACGTGACAAGGCACGTTCAGAGATGCCATTCAAAACAAACGAACTATGTATCAATAATAAACCCTCTTCGCATCCCCCTACTGAGAGGAGAAATAAAAGTGTGGGAACACAACCATGTAGAATTTTACTTTCCCACCGATCCAGAAATGCCTTAGGGTAGAGTCAGTTAGACAAAAATTAAAAAGGAAATAATAATTATAAAAAAAGATATCCCTATAACCAGGCACCGATTTCAAGGGAGAGAAAGGGGGAGGTGGGGAAGGCCCGGTCAAGGTTACCGCACAGAACTCTGGGAAGGTAGCGGGCTAACGACCCGAGAGGCCCGTAAGCAACTTCTCACACAGGTCGAAAGGGTTTTGTGCGTCGCTAATCCCCACCAACCGTTTGGATAGTCATAAAATGTTGAATTTTAAATTGCAAACGAGCTTTCAAAACAAAAACTATGTTAATGGCTTTCACGCGACTAATTATTTGGCAGACTTGATAGCCGAGGCACATCATTACCACGGAACTTTCTTATTGTATTGAGCAGGGAATAAGCAAAAGGAAAGGATATAATATTGAGTTTCGTACACCGAACCAGAAGTTTAAAAACCGGTTCAGATTTGTCGTTCTTTTAAAATCAGAAAGTGAATTGCTAGAAATTTCCGAGGTACATAAGTGAAATATAAAATCTATTTGTTAATTTAACAAATTAAAGCGGCATTCTGATATGGGATAAATAAGCATCTTACTCGAACTAAGTGCATGATTAACAGGGCCAAATTGTGTTATGATCTAAATTTAAAACAAATGACTTTTATAAAGAACCTAAAAGGAAGAAGAAAAAAAATTAAGAATATTTTTAAATAGTAATTATCCATTCTTGCCAGCAAAGAAATTAACCAGATTTCGATTTCCTAAAATTGCAACAAAAATAATAAAAATTATTCAAAAATGTCATGTAAAACAAGACATGAAAAAATAACACAATTGAAAAAACTTAATGGATGCGAGAAATTCCTTAAATCAAAACGCTACGATCAGAATTATTTACACGCTCACAAAACTTGCAACGTTTCAGTAAAAATATTTTTTTTAAATTTTTTATTTAATTTTTAATTGTAATTATGACATACATTCATTACCATAAAAAATTGCGCACCAAGAAAGAGTTGTCAGAATAACGCGAAATTTTACACAAGTACAACGTTGATGTAAGTAACTGATTATAAAATCGAAGCAAAATGATAATTTATTGTAAAAAAATTACAAATGAATGGAGGTTTTAGTACCCAATTTTGTGTGCTACCTCCAGCATGAATGTACTATGTGCTACGGTCTGGCATTGAGGCGTACAAGTTCCGTATGATGTCCTGTAACATCTCGTTTCAGTTGCTATAAACACGCCTCTAATTCGATCAAATTCGAAAGGTCTCCAACTTGCCAACCTTAACTGTTCCAGATATGCTCGATCGGTGACAAATCTGGTGATCGAGCCAGGTAGAAAAGGGTGGAAATGTGGCGGAGGCAGTCCTGTGAAACCCTTGCTGCACGTGGTCAAGCTTTGGTCCGTTGAAAAATGGCTCCTAGGAGCCCTGCCACGAATGGCAACACATGTGGCTGAAGAATGTCACGATCGTACTTCGGAGCTGTCAAGGTGCCGTGGATAAATATTAGAAGTGACCATGTGTCGTATGCAATGGCACTCATACCATCACACCAGTTACTGTAGTGTGCCGCTGTACAGCGAAAGTAGGATTGAGGCCACTGTACACCATGGCGCCTCAACACACTACACGATAGTTACACTGCCCAAATTAAATCTGGACTCATCGCTGAAGACGACTTGATTCAAGTAGGATGCAGTCAAATCCCTTAGAACGTGATGCCACTTCAAACGGAGGTAAAGGTGAGTGGGTGTCAGTGACAATACACGTAATGGACGTTCCGATAGCAAGTCGATTTGTGAGTGAGTGAATATTAACGTCCCATTGTTCAGCTACACGAGGGCTTTTGGGGACGGTCCGCGTAATTTTGAACCATGGTCAAGTGACGCGAACGACTCTCCTAACTGCCACACCACACCAACGGGAGCACGTTTGAGCTCTCGACAGATTTAACATGCATTGCTCCCCTACACGGCGGGTCTTCAGTGGTACTGGGATCGAACTCATGCCACGCTAGTCACGATCCGATGCCTAGACCACTTGGCTACCGCGGCCACAAGGCGATTTGTAAATGTATGTACTGACACAGAGGCCCGTAAAGCAGGTGCTATCTGTTCACGGATGAGACAGTTGGCACTTTGCGTGTATGTCGTATGACGTGATGGTCTTCTCTACTAGTGGTCAGTCAATGTAATCCTCAGCCTGGTCACCACATAACAGGCCTCTCATTTATCTGGTCCAACAGATCCTCACTAAAGTCAAAACGGTCTAGGTGGCGAATTACTCGTCGAGTTGTTTACCCAGCTTCCTATGATTTATTACCCCTTGAACTCTGACAGCTGCTCATACTGTCTCCGATGGCGGCATAATGGCATCTCTAGTTATGAAGCGTTCTTCTGCGATTTAATACACGCACACAAGCTCTGCGTACCTGTTTTATAATCAAAGGAGAACGAAATTTACCGCCCTCTGGTGGCATTACGCAGTTACGCTGCATCGCTAATCATTAACATATCTGCCTGACACGTACCTTCATGCCAAATTTCGTAACAATCTCACTTTTACTTTTTGGTGGGCAAATTTTTATGGCAATGAGTGTAATATCACTTTTCAGAATCATACACAAACCTCCCTTAAGGGAGGGGAGGGTTTACATTCTAAAAAACATATAGACGAAAGTTCCGAAAGGTAATTTCTATGGCAGAAATTAAAAAGCTGTTAGTCAGTGGGAGGGGTATGACTCCCCCCCCCCTTTTTTACTACGCATAGATATAACATACATGCGCATAGGAAGGTGTGATCCACGCATTATATATACTGATCATAATCATAGCCAAATCATTATTTTTAAGTTATTTTTTGTGCAATTATTAGTTTTGAGAAAAAAAAGGGGGTCTATGAAGAAATTTATTCTTTTAAAAAGAGTTGCGTTGGAAAAAGTTTAAAAACTTCTGTTCTTTAATATATGACATACTAAGGACGGATCTCGCAATTTATAAACTGTCAAATGAATTTATAACCTGTCAATTTATATCCTGTTAAGTACGTTCCTCCTTCCTAACTTCTATAACATTCCCCTAAATAATTTTGTGGGTTACGAATTTGATGCGCCTACAATAACATATAAGACAGTTTTAGTTAGAACCAAGACTTGATCCCGCGACTAGTCATGAGAGCTCATAAATGTGATCTACGATTTAATGAGATCTTCTGAGAAGATGAAATCCGCACAGCACTAATGCAACCTTTTTTTTAAAAAAATAGTGATAGTTTCAGAGAAAAGATTCATGTAAAGAGAGATTTGGACCCCTTTCCATGAAAAAAAAAAAATCACAGCGCAGCCCAGTAAAGTCGTGATTACTCAATTAAACTGATTACAATTTTTTCCCCATAAAAAATAGCAAATATATTCCGTATTTTTAACGAAAATTAAACAATAGCCCCATGTTTCGGACAAGATATTTTTTAAAGGTACTGCAATTATACTGACATTGTATTCTCTTCTCCTTTTAGCACTTATACGAATTCATTATGTACATTTTGAATGAAAACTTTGGTGTGCATATATATATTTGATCTTTTTTGCATTTCTTAAAAATACAAAATTTCTCTTTCTACCAAAAAAAAAGTAGACAGTTCTTGCTTTTTATATCAATCTTCCAGCATTAATTACACAGCACTTGTTTTTTCTCAAAAGTGATTTTAATGTTTGTTTAGAAAAGGCATAACCAAACTTGCGACCCGCATGTGGTCTAGAATGACTATAAATGTGGGCCCGACAAAAAAATTATAAATTTACAATCAAGATATTGAAATTAAAATTATTATCAATAAAAAGTAAATACAATATTAACATGCAATTATTTTACACAAGCGATGGATTTAATAAGAACATAAACACTGAAGGATTCATAAATTTATTTATGAATTTCTCTTAAAATTCGCAGAATGAGCGCATGGTTTGTATTTATTCAGATCTGATTGGATTAATGTCGCACTCTGAAAGCAACGGACCTCGTGACTTTGAACCTCGGTCAAATGATAAGGCGTCAACTGACAATCCTCTCTCCAAACTTTCACACCCCGCCAAAGTGAGAATTTCGAGGCTCGACATATTTAACGTGCCTCAGCCTCTCTACACAGATGAACTTCAGTGATACCACGACTTGAACCCACGACTCGACAACACCGGCTACAAAGTCGCGACCATAACTACTCAGTTACTGCGGCCACAATTTTATTTAGAACTTCCGTCAATAAAGTAATTATTTTTTGATATAATAAAAAATGCACACTAAAATTTTCTTTCCTTTACATTCTTTCAAATATTACATTTTTAAAAGATGTTGTATGTAGCGAAATTTAATGCTTAAGAAAACAGAATATCAAGACAGAATTGGGGGAGGGATGTTATCTGCAACATATTTTTTAAAAATAAAAAAGCTCTAACATATTTTATTAAGAAAACTAGATCTTTGGTAAAACTTTTAAAAAAACACGTTGGTGGTAAATTTATCAAGCTATGTATGGAAAATCAGGAAGATATAATTTGACATGATATAAAGATTTTTTAGTCAATTTGTTCGACCATTTCGCTTTTCGATAGCCAAAATGATAAAATAGTGAAATACATCGAAAAGGTCTCGAGAGCAGAATTGCTTATTATATATTTTTTACGATAGAAGATGACGCACGTGAGATATCACGGCAAATTACGCGAAGAAATTTCATGCACAAAAGCTTCAAAACAAATAACGTCACACAAACTAATTAATTGTTATAAAGACTAAGGGTTAAAATCCATCGTCAGTTCTAGAAATTCTTTTAATTTGTAGATGCCGACTATAGGAAACTGATTTAATTTTCAGAAGAAAGATGGCTAAGTCACAGTAATATATTGAAAATATATTATGATTTGCGAAATGAAATGAAATTATTTGTGGCATAAAAATATAAACGAAATCCATGCATAATTTGTCAATAAATACGTTACCTCTATATATTTTATAAAAAAATTTTTCATCCGCTTTTCATTACTGTTAGTATGTTTGCAGCAATGAACAGAATAGCCAGAAATAACCAAAATGCAATAGCATTAGAGAAACAAGCAACACGTAAGAAAATTGCATCATGCATAGACCTCTATAAGACACTCGAAAGATCACCATTGCAGAGGATAAACAAATCAAGTGTATAGGGAAGCCACCAACAAATTTTATATAAAAGAACATTAAGCTGCTTTTAAACATCGGAAATTCTTTTTTCCGGAAGAAGCTTTAGTATGCTTCGCTAAAAGAGATGTGAAAGTCAAAAGAGTTCGACACAGAAAGAATTGTGTAAGGCTTATAGACATCAAATTATCCTTTCGAGAAATCAGTATTAGTGTTAAATCAAACCACGGTGATACGAATATAAAATCGGTAGATGTTGAAGGAACAGATAGACCGCCTGGAAAGATTGTACCAGCCTTATCACACTACCGAGCTTGAGGTCAAACAACTTCAACATTGAAAACCTAGCACAAGAATCAGTGTCTATTACGAACAATTTGTATGGGCTCCTACCACTGTCAGCAGTAAAGAGAATTTAACAAAAGGTCTGTTGCTGCAATTATCCTTGAATTTCACAGACGTATGCAGCTGTAATAGTACGTTAAACGCCAGATATAGACAAACGAATAGCACTACACAATCTTTTCAGATGAATCTCAATTTTGCCTCAAAAAACTACAATGGTCGTATGCGTGACGAGAGGTTGCTACATCACCATACAGGTCCTTCCCCTGATGCTATGATTTACAGAATACAGGATTAATAATACTGATTTACAGAATACAGGATAAAATACTGAATGTATTTTTAATACATTCAATCACTACTATGTCTCTGAAGTTTTAGGCCTTGTTGCCGTCTCTTGCCTTCAAAGCTAGTATGCGATGAAGTTTCAAAAAACAATGCGACGATTATGTGGTACACAAACCTCAACATTTTTTTATTACTCATCAGGATGCCATGAGGCTTAGGTTCCTCATTTTCCCCGATTCCATCGATGATTAGTAAATTAGAACTTCAACATGTAATATCATCTATTGTTATGCCAGATGAACTTTGGCTAAATGTAAAAGCAGCACAGACCGATATGCAACGATGGACACAAAGTGAAGGCACACTTCGCATTTTTCAAAAAAATAAGGGGCGCTGTGAAACTCAATTCTTTTTTTAACAAAATCAACATTATTCATATAATTTTTAGAATATTATAAAGATTAACTTGAATTTACATGCAATATGATATTCTGATTTTACATGCAATTTTTAATGGGTTTCATTTAACATAGTACACTTTACGTAAGCGTTTAGGCAAAGCCGAAAGAGCTTTTCCGACCATTTTTGGGGGTATTTTTCCTATTTCCTCTTTGATTGTTTTTTGAAACCCTTAAAGGGTTCTACTTTAAGTCTATTAAATTGTTTTTTTCCCCAAGAATCCCCATAAAAAATAATCGCAAGAAGCACAATCAGGGGATGATGGTAGCCATTTCTCAGGAGGGAGAAATTTTTCAAAAATCTTTCAGCCATTTTATAGTTGATTTTGCAGTATAGCTTGGTGCAAAATCTTAGTGAAAAACAAAATTTTCTACAGGGTAAAGACGTTCACTTTCTTTGATCATGTGCTTCGAAACTTTATTTTGATAATATTTGGTATCAATTTTAGCCTTTGGTTCTACGATTTTTTAAGTCTTGAGAGGATATTCCCATCCATACTATAACACCTGACGCGGCTAACTTGCCTTTTGCAAAACGGCTGCGCCTTCGCGACGCTTTTCACGTGGAGTTTTTTTTTTTATATTTTTGTTTTGCCAGTTGTGGATGATGGATGAAACAGTGCTTCATCCGAAGCTATCCATGTTTTTATCTACCTTTGCATAACATTAAATACAGAGGCCAAGAACGTTTTCCTACGGTCTTTGCAGACATCTGATGGCAGACTGGTTTGTTCCCTTTCTTATACCCAATTTTCTTTATCTGACTAAAAATTGTCGATTGTGATACCAGCAGTTTCTTCGCTAAAGCTCTTTGAGGCAGAAGTTTTTCTACACCATTAAGTCTTTTCAACTTCCTTTTTTCTTTTTCACCAGGATTTTATTTCGTATATATTTCTTTTTGCTGGAGCTTTTGATTGAGAGACAAATTTTTATTTCTTTTCGAAGTTTAGATAATAATTTATTAGAAAACACCTTTTCTGATTTTTAAATGTTTCGTTTATGACAGAATTTGAGCAACCATCTTTCAAAAGCTTTAAAATTTCATTTCGGGATTGAGGATCTAATTTCGGAGCTATAATTTACTCCCACTAATAAAAAATAATTGGATTGGTAATTTAAAAATTTCATTTTTTTTTAAAAAAACTTATAGTAAAGAGATTAAAATTTACCAGAAATTATATACTTTTAAAACACAGTTTTTTTGTTTTGTTTTTTTGCCAAGCTTTCTAAGTACCAAATGACTGCATAACACATCAAAGCAGAAGCATAAACCCAGGAATTGAACATAACGAACATCAATATCCAAATTTTCAAAATAAATGTATGATATGTATATTTGACGAAAAACTTCTGCGAGGACGTCGATTGAAACGCGGAGTACCGCTTGCCAAATCCAGATTAATATGATACATTCGTAGGGGTAGAAATGAACTAAAAAAGTTAAAATTTTTATTGCTCTTGAAATCATATATCTAAAAATTTTATGAGCAGGGATTTAATTTTGTTGTTGTTTAACAAACTTATAACACATTTTTTAACCATAATTTCATGCAAAAGGGTTGAATTGAGCGAGATATTACTTTAAAAATGTTCGAAGACAGACACAGTTCGTGATATTTTACATGCAGGGAGTTTTCGAAATTATCATTCTCATAGTGGGCGAAGACTTGTAAATGAAAAGAGATGAAGAGGCGTTGTCGAACATCGTTAAGGAAATAACTTTGCGTCAAGTATTTTCCAAAAAAGATTAAAAGAATTCTTTTGGTGTCAGTGAATCTCGACCTAAAAGACAACAATGTAAATCCAGTTCTTTAATTTAGCATGCGTGAAATTAGCAGTTCCAATCAAATGGAGATTAATTTTAGTGGAGAGAATAATATATATATATCAAATTATTCCATTTGATATCATACACAAAAAAGCAATGTAATAAAGAATGTCATTGCAATTATGTGGGATTCGTATTACATAAAAACAGGTTAATATATTCCTATTAGAAATATTGATAAGTTTTATGGGTACAAATGTGTTAACTCAACACAAAGTCTAATTTAGAATTTTTAAAAAAATGATATAAAAAATCCTTCGAAAATGTATGTAGCGACTATTTTCATTTCGCAACAATGATACTTATCTTTTTGGCAATACAAAAAAATTGGGGGACAATTTGTTCCAAATGTAACGAGTTTGTAATTTACTAATACCTTACTAGAAAATGCAAACTATATCAAAGCAACGTACTTTTCTCTTATCGATAAACCAACACTTGATCTGTAAATTAAAGTATTTACTAATCAATAGTAATAGATTGTGTGTGTGCACACCGTAGAACTAAGACGAAAAGATCCAAATGCACGAAATTTGGTACATTGAAATTGTAAATAATGAGTGTGTGTATCATAACGTTTTCCATCGATGGTGACATTTTCGAAATTCGCTTTAGGATTTTTTAAAAATTCAATGTGGAAGCGATTTATGATTTTTGATTTGTAGCCAAACGTAAACATCAAACGAAACGTCAATCGCACAATCACGAACCATCCTGTACCATCTGAGAGACATTCCTGCACATTCCATCCTGACATTCCTATACCATCCGAGAGATTCTCAAAAAAATTTTAAAGACTACTTTGCTTCGAATGATAAAACTTGAAGTGGATTTGTTTTGTTATAATAGTGACAAAATTAGTGGCGTACACAGACTACTTTCATGTGAGGTAGGAAGTGTAGACAAAAGCATCGATTCCATTTTAAACAATCCTTATGCTTGAAAATAAAAAAAATCTGTTGGTCTATGAGAGCGATTTAAACCCCATTGGACATATAACTCAATAAATGAAAATTTATACAATCTTGGAATATAATTAATATCAAAATAAATTACATTATGTGGAGACAGTAGCGCACACAGGAATTTTTCAAGTAGGAGGGGGGGGGGGTTCAAAGACGAAAGCCAATTATTCTCATACCATGCTCCAATACGCCGCCTAAAATATTCTTTGATTTTGTCGATTTTCGGGGGAGGAAGGGGGCAATAAAAATTAATAAATGAATAATTAGCATTAATTAATAAAATTAATTATTAATAACAAATAATTTAACTATCATCAATAAAAATAATTAAATTAAATAACTAGTTTAATAATTAAATTAAATATTAAATTAGGATTACAATCAATTGAAGAAAAAAAATCAATAGTCGAAATCAATCTCCGGACCCGAGGACCCCCTTGTGTGGAAAGGTTTAACTCTTACCCCCCATCTATTTGCGTACCACGAGCTACTTAAGCGCTCTACGGATTTCGTGTTGAAAAAAGACAGTGCATTTGGCCGATATAGACAACCGACGGCACGCTCAGCTAGCTTTTCAGACAATCGCAATGAATTTTGATAAATTAATTTTTAATTTAATTTATTAATTTTTTCGACGCATAACGAAAGGAGCGCGATCAACCTACTCGGGCTTTTTTTTTTGACACGTGATCGAAGGTGAGAGCGCACGCTCCTTGACGCTTCGATCGGGTTTTTCAAAAATCCACTGGTACGCAAACTGTTCAATAAGGATTATAATAGCTATTTAGCTTGCGATCTCTAAATTTTAAACTTCTAATAAAAGGCACACACGCTCTGAATCTATTCCAGTAAAGTTGTTGCTATACTGTGTCTTCTAATTCCTCTATCCTATGCTTTTCTCCTATCTCTTTGCTCTTTTTCAATTGCACACACCATGGCTCTTTTACAAGACGAAGTTTTCATATCAAATATCGTAGTGAAGTAGCTCCAGAGATCGGTAAAGGGAAAGGCACTTAAATTAGTTACAAAACAATTGTGAGTGATTTTTTGAAAGTAGCGCTTAAAAGCGATATATATATACATAATTTCCATTTTTATTTATTTAAAAAAAACTATACTCATAGAAATTTGTTGATCCAAACGTTGCAGCATACGGACATAGGGTATGGACTGAACACTTGACCCTTTTTTTTTTTGCTTTTCTAAAGACGAAAATTAGATAATCAACCAACGTTTATGCTCATATTTTTAAAAAGGAGAAAGGAAATAAACATTATAAACAGTGGATTTTATACAATTTTTAATCACCCAATAAGTGAGTGCATTTTAGGTTGTTTCAATTTTTTCATTCCATTTCGCATAGTTCTGACGTCATGGTCTGTTTGATATTTTGGAGATAATTCTCCCTTTTGAATCGCTCATTGGTTCTAAATTTATATATAGGGCTTTGCGACTCTATTTACTCAATATTATAGTTCCACTCTATTTATAGTTCGTAGAAAGTTATTTGGAGGATTATTGAAAGAAGGGCATTATTATCTCTTTTTTAATGTTTTAAATCTTTGGATATGTCATCTTGTATCGAGCTGACATTCATAAAAACATTTTTTAATTCTTGCAAACTGGATAATATTACCCTTGCTTAAGACGGATACTGCAGGAAGTTTGGAATAAACACCTTGTTCAGAATCCCACTAATAGACTAATATAGGTGTTAAAAGATTTTATAAGCAGATGAATTAAATATTTTTTCAATTAAAAAAAATATCACGTCAAACCATAGCAAATTATCTATCACTCTAGGAGAGTTAAGCGATTTTCTAAAATACGTCCGTATAAATTTAATAATGTTTTACACTATTATTTAACTGATTAAGTATACGCAGATGTATAGATAGTGAGATAATCTCTATAAACATCAGTTTCACTAATTTTTGTAAAAAAATAAATTACATTAAAGCATATTCCTAAGGGAAGAGATTGAACCTTAAGGAATTGACCTATTTTTGAAAATGACAGGCACAGAAAGCAAAAAAGGGGACATTTTTTTTTTCTTTCTAAATTCTGGGAGATTTCTTTCGACTAGCTTTTTGTTTGTGACTTCGGCACGATGGAACATAAAGTACCATTGTATCTATGGAAGAAGTCAAAAACATTTTCAATATATTGAATTTAAAAAAATCTTCAATTGAAATTCGGATTCCGATGCGAATTATTTGACAGGTTTAAGCATCTACAACATATTTAAATAAACAAATATGCTTTATATTATGAAGTTTTTGTTATATCGAGTAAATTTTCATCAACAAATATTTCGGAAATTTTAAAATATTAAGTACATTTCTAAATTAATAAAAAATATTTTCTTTAACTTAAAGTGCATTAAAAAATATTTATATAAGCAGATATGTTACACAAATTACTGTTTATATTTTTATAACATGCAAAAAAAAAAAAAAACACAAAAAAAAATGAAAATTTATTTACATTACAGTTGAAATTCAGTAAATAACAAGAAGGATCTCTCAGAATTGATCTAAATAATTAAGAATCACGAGAATTGTAAAACATTCTTCTATTTTAAAATGAAACAATATGTCAGAATCGGAAAGGAAACGTTTAGTTCGAATTTCATTAACAATATGATACTATTTTGTCAAAGAAGACTATATAAAATTTACTTTCAGAGAAATATTTAATTGAAAATTTTTTTGATTACTTATATAATAACGGATGCCTTTTTTTGCCCATTTAACAGAAAATTACGAGGGGGGACCCCAAAATAACCAGAACTGTGCTGTTGCGCGAGCATGTTTTGTAGTTACGAATTGTGATGGTAGGGTGGCAATCCCGTGTTACATTTTCAATCCTGGGATTTCGGGATTACATTATCCAAATCCCAGGATTAGGAATGGACTATTCATTAAAAATACTTACACGTTAGCATAGTTAAAATTGCATCATAAAACGTTGCATAACCATCGTTCAAACGGCTTCTTATTTTTGTAACAAACTGTCCCACCGAAGAAAATGCTCTCTCTCTCTCTCGTTCGGATTCTATACTAGTAGGTGTTATCGTAATTAAATAGGAGTAAGTTCTTTTCAGGTAGTCACCACGCCTCCCTTCATCTCCATTTTCAAAAAAAAAAAAGACATTTCTCCTTTTTTAAAATTTTTTGATGACATTGTCTCAAATCTAATAGACTCCATTGGTGCATATACCTCTTTGATAACTTTATTTCGTTCTACTGCTACACTTAATGGTTTTTGTATATAAATTGTTATTGAAATTATAAATCCAGTTATTGAATCAGAATGTGAATCAATTTCAAGTGTTACCTCATTTGAAATTGAAGATTCAGTTGCATGAGTTGTTAGCCATGCAATGGGATTTGAAGCGTCTCAAGTCTTTCAAGCAGGTTAGTTATTAATTAATGGCACTTAATTTGAGAAGGAACTGTGACAAAATCTATTCTAGAGATGTTGCTAATATTATTATGTTAAATATTGCAGTCAGCCATTTAGATCTGTGAAACGTTCTCCCGTACGAGAAATGAGAGCTGATTTAAAAAAAAAAATTTTTTTTACTTTTATTTATAGCACTTATAATTGCACAAAAAAAAAAAACAAAAAAAAAAAATTCTACGTATATATTTTATAAACAAAATATAAATTTTCTTAGAATTAAATTTTTAGAAAATTTTGATGAGACAAAAATTTTAAAATATAATTCAGATAAAAATTAAATCCCGGGATTTCGGGATTGAAAAAAACACTGGGATCCCGGGGCTGCAAAACTTAAGGATGGTGTTAGTTGGAGGGGGAGGGGGGTCCGCGACTGAGAGTGAACTGGTATCAGTCTTAGTTAAGTGGAATTGATTATGGTACTCTGTTGCGTGAGGTCCTTTATCACACCCTTTAGCGATTAGTGAGATATGAAGACCACAACGAACAAAGAGTGGGTCTGAAATTTTGCTTTCCGTTGTAATGACTTCAATCAGCTTATAAAAACAATTTATTTTACAAGGAAAGATTAACTCTATAATATTTTTACACTCATTCCGAGATTGGGATAACAGTCTCCTTTACAGTAAAGATCAGTTCCTCTCGAACATCCAACTTTTAATGAGAATCACGTTAGGTTGACGCTTTTTTATCGGTAAAAAGGGCCAAAATACTTCGGCTTCGCTGGCCAACTATAATCGTGGGTGCGAATGCAGTGCGTCTCTCGCTGTCTATAGCTAGAGAGGCCTCCGATCAGTTCTCTCTCTGTATCGGTAATAGGAACCGAAGTCCTTCGCTGGTCGACTATAATCGTAGATGCAGACGCCGTGTGTTTCTCGCTAAATCGCTTGAGGCGCCTCTAAACGGTTCTCTCTGGTTCTCCCTGCAAAATCTCACGGTGTACCTTTTAAAGCCCAGGTTGCTCCTTGTTCCTCTTTTCGGCTCTGATTTGTCCCTTGTTCATCGACTCCACAAACGTGGGAAAATTTCCGACCCATAATGTCGGTGTCCGCCTCCAGACACGCCGTCGCCAAGGATGCGTGAGAAACGGAAATTCCACACAGGCCGGGGAATATGTCCACTCCCGCATTCTAAGGAATGGTCGTGGGAACAGAGGTCAGAAATCTTGGCCACCTATTTAGGCCATTTTTCCCCCAGCAATTAGGGAAAAGAAAGCGGCTACATCACACCGTTAAGGAAAACAGCAGAAAAGATCATTGACATGCTTCGGCAAGTCCTTGATGATGCTTTGGAAAAATCACAGATCTACGAGTGGGTTTACGTAGAAAGATCATTGACGAAATTCCTGATGAAACGAACATGTCACTAAGCACATTCACGACAATGCTCCTGCTCACAGAGCGCTTTGATGATAAGATAGTTTTTGACAAACAACATGGTGATTGTGCTTCATCCACCCTACTCACCCAATCTGGTTGAGTCAAGCTTTTTTTGTTTTATTTCCATGGATGAAGAGAAGTCTGAAAGGAAAGCGATTCAGTTACGAGGATGAAGTCAAAGAAAACAAGCTAATGGCTTTGAACAGTATCTGCCTTAAGAAATCCAAAACTGCTATGAGCATGGCAAAAGAGTTCGGACAAGTGCATTAATGCACATGGACAATACTTTGAAGGGGACTAATGTAGAGTTCAACAAAAATACAAAATATAAAAAATAATAATAAATTCCGGTTATTTTTGTGTACCTCCTCGTATGAACTATTGATGTTTGGAATGAAGAGAATATTCACTTTCGATGATTATCTCTTGAGTGAAAGAGTGAGTGAGTGTTACATTAATGTCGCCCTATAAAGCTCCACGAGGGCTATTGACGATGGACCACGTACTTTTGTAACATGATCAAGCGACGAGGACGATACCATTTCTCCTAACTTCCACACTACACCAACGGGAGGGCGTCTGAGCCTCGATATATTTAACGGACATCCACCCCTTCTACACAGCGGGTCTCCATTAGCACCAAACTCGAACTCATGATACGCCAGCCACGAGTGTATGACCTTAACCACTAGGCTACCGCGGCCACATTTTTTTTTATTGAAAAAGAAATGAGGTTAAGTTTTTGTATAGGCATTTAAAAAAGCATAACGACAAATAATTTCTGTTACAACAATAAGAATATTTTATTCTTTTGTATGCGACACACATATCTTAATGAGAAAACTCTTTAACTTATATTTTAAAAATAATGTCTCTGCTTTCGAACAGCCTAAAAATATCTTCAAATAATTAATTAAAGCTTAAAACAAGTTTCAGAAATTCTTTAAAACATATGAATATTAATTGTATTTTAACATTTCAAACATTGAGATAATAATACAAACGAAAGTAGCAAGCATGGGCGATTAATATGAGATGCTTCTATTATAAAATGAATTTTCTTTAATTCCTCATCTGAATAAGCTAAGTATGAATATGATTCATATGAGAAATTCTGAACTTCATTTTCTTCGCATGTAGTTTTACATTCCCACGAGGCCAAATAATGTACACTTATACTTTTATTTTAGTTTCAATACCTTCATAAGAGATAAAAGTTAACCCAACATACAGAAAAAGAAAACAACGAAAATGAATGAATATACAGTACCCAATGAATTTAATTTATTAATTTTGGATGAATCTAAAGGCACCTTTTTTAATTCAAAAAATATCGAGCGAAATGTGTTACCCAATAAAAAAATTGAGAAAACATAAAGAAGAGTTCATTAAATATGGATTTATATATTATGTTGCTAATCTGTTCTGTATTAATCGTAAGGATAAATTGGCATACAAAAGTATGAAACCTGCTAAACTAAAAAGAGATATTTGGAAATCAAACAAAAGAAATAGAAAATAAATCAGAAATAAATATTTAAAAAAAACCGAGCTGAGACTCCCCCCCCCCCAAAAAAAATCAAAGAATATTTTTTTAAAAAAGACACAGCAATTCGTGAGAAGGTCCTCATTCCATAATTAAATTTATGTAAACTATATTATAATTCTACGCCGGCTGGGTGGCGTAGTTGGTCGCTGGCCTTCTGCACCTAAGGTTGCGGGTTCGACCCCTGTCCAAGTCGGTGAATTTTTATGATGCAGAAAATCAACAGCGGCCATGTCGTATGATTATGCGGCATGTAAAAGATCCCTACAGTGTCTGTTTGGCTAAGATGCTCTCGGCAAAATTAAACCCTAGTACAGGTTCGCAACGTCAGAGCTCAGGTGCCTCCCGCTGGGGAGGAAACTGGGCGCCAAAATTACCTGAGGCGATTAGCATCCGCCTATATGGTATGGCACTATAAAGAGATACCAGCTTCCGGGAAATGTACTAGGTCTGCAATGGTAAAACACCAATCTCTCCGCAGCCCATTAGAAATAAATATTATAATATTTATTTTGAATTATAATATTACTTATTTTGAAATAATTTTAACTGGATACACTTGAATGAATTTTTACAATACAATGCCAAATATATAATACACATATATAAGGTTTATACAAATGATCTTTCATCACATTTGACATGGTTTTCCGAATTAAATAACGTTTTCTCTCCCCTGTCTTACACGGTTTTTGGATAACGCCTCCCTTTTCTTACCACACAAATCTTACGTACCGTATAAAAATGTGGATCACGTACCAACAATGCTGTAGCTATAAACAAATGACTATAAACGTTTATAGAGAAAACCGCTCCCTTTTAATAATATTCTACCACTACATGATACATAGACAAGCTCTAGTTTAAACAGATATTGATGAGAAATTGCATAGAAAGTTGCAGAATGTTGTTATAGTCATTTATATTAAAAGCAACGACCTAAACAGTCGCCTCTTTTCAATACTTCATGATGAGATGAGTTCTGTGTATGATACATTATTGCTATATACCAAAGTCAAATGGATCTCACGGGGTAAAATACTGCGATGTGTTTTCAATTTGAGAAACGAAGTTTACATTTTTAGAACATTAAACAAATATTAGAAAGTTCATTAAATAATGAAGATTAAAAACTCAGTTACATAGTTGACATTTTCGAAAACTGAGCATTCAATTTAAATTCCTGAATAAAAACAAAAAAATTTTGATTGAAAACGAACATGCGAATTCGAAGAAAAATGCAATAAGAAATTTGCTTCAGTTTGATTAATGTGAAACCGGCTTCTCAAAACTTAGTTACCATTAAAACAAAGTATCAATATCCATAGCATCCAAAGGTTGCGATTTTTAATAGATTTGGGCATAAAAGCAATCAAACTTTTTGCAAGCGCTTACATCACATTGAATTCTTAAGATGTAAATTTTTTCTTTTAAGTGTTTTTAATTATATAAAAAAAATATTTATACTCGCATGCATAAACTTAATTATATAGCTTTACAAATCTATGTGTATCATTCAGACCCTTAATAAAGCAGAAACGTAAATACAAACCCAAGAAAAAGTTTCCCTTCAAACAAACAAAAATCTACTGTCTAACCAAGGACAACGACAAAATTTTACACGAAATAAGGAACCACAAGTAGTTTGTGAAACATTGCTCTAAAGTGATTAAGAATTATAATAAGAATTCCCGTTACATTATATATATTACACAGTCAATTCAGTAATGTCATCAATACACTACAAAAGATTCACAATCAAAATAATGATTCAAATAGAAATTTACCTTAATTTTGGCCATGCTATTCGAATGTCTCTCATCATCCATGCACATAGGGCTTCCCAGGGGGCGTTCTGGCACGTGCGTTGTGGTGATGACGGTTGACAGAATATTGTGGCAAGCCGAAATCTGCGGTGGGGGTGGAGTGTTCCTTGGATCCATGTCATCGTCTGACAGTTCTCCTTCCCAAGACATGGGACGCTCTGCAGTTCCATCTTCATCTACGCACACACCATTCACTTCCACTATCCTCTGCTTTTTTGTCCGCAGACTGATGGGTCCGTTTGCGACAACCTGCATCACCTCAGCGTCATCTTCCTCTTCCTGGTCATGTTCCTTTTTGGGGAACATTGGTGGGTCACCAGCAGACGATGGTCGAGGAGGTGATGACGTCGGAGGAGGTGGCGGGTTGCCGCCCCGGTGGTCATTAAGAAACGTTACCTTGTCCATTGTCATCCAGTACTTTTGGATCGGAGTGTGGGGCTTGGCCCACTCTCCGCAACAAGTCAACAAGCACTCTCACCCACAATGGTAAACACAATGATGAATTAGATATGTCTGGCAGATATCAGCGTATGTCAGGAAACAATGATCGGATCTCTTATTACTCTGAGATACAATTTGATTTCAATTAGCTGTAGAGGTAATAAACCAAAATAAGGGATTGACAGTTATGTTATACCCGCTTATTTCTGAGTCAGAAAAATAAACATTTTTTTCTGTAGAAGAAAATATATAAACAATCAACAAAATAATGCCTACGTAAGAATGTAAAAACGAACTAAACTACTAAGATAATAATAATAATAAAAAAAAAACAATTTTCGAAAATTAAAAATAAATCAACACAATAAAATACACAAACATAAATACTTTTGATAAAAATCGAAAATACTCAATCAAAAACCAATATCTATCTTTCTCCCCTCGTTTAAATAAATTTTGCTGTTACACAGTTTTTTCTATTTTTCCCACAAGAAAAATTCCCTTTAAAGACAGTTTGTGGTAAGATTTAAAATGACACGATATCTTCGAATTCATAGAACACAGATGCTATCTGTGAAAATATACGTGATGGTTAATGGTCCCAGGGCACTTCTGCAGGGTTCTGGCACCGATGTCGGTGGCTTCTGCCACCAATGTAATTCCAATAAGGCCAGTACAGGAAACGCAAATTATGTTCGCAGAAGAACTCAGTGGCATGCCAGTATGATGCTTCACGACTTAGTAGAGGGCTTTCCTTCATTCTTGAAGTAGAGCAACAAAGTATACTCTGAAACGAAAAGAAATTAAAGAATATTGAGTTATCAGCAAATAAATATGGGCACAAAATGTACAAATGATTGTGTATAATTTTTATATTAATATAAAATTAAACTAGAATATATAAAAAAAGAAGTTTTGACAATAACCAACTTTTAACCAGTACTAAGCAATTATATAAACGTAAGGTTTCACTTTTACATTTTCGAAGATTAAGTATAAATCTTTTAAGTGCTACTGATATTTCTTCTTGAGCAGGGTGATTTGAAAGCACAACAATTATAAATAGTAGAGGCTAATACTCCAAAGTGGCTTCACTGGAACTTCGCCCTTCGATCTTAATCTGCTTTTTGAAGTCACATATTCCACCCTATTTGCCATCTAAAGCTTGTTTTTTAATTCGCAGGCATTTCTTTCTTTGTGATTTACATTGACGCTAAGACGACGCGATGACTTTGATTCTCACAATTTTGAATCTCAGTCAAAAATAATGTATTCTAATTATTGAACCTCTGCTGTATTTTGAGGTTGAAAACCCGGTTATGAAGTTGAAAAACTATTTAAAGACTATTAAATGCTGTAGAGATATAAAAATATTAATTTATAACAACTTAGATTCATTATAAAATGATTTAAATTTTGTGAAAATTGCTTTAATTATGCAAAATATTTATTTTACTTTATTTACTGTATTACACATTTACAAGTTACGAATCTTCACCTTTCTTTTTCAAATTGAGCTTTTTTTTTTAATTTTTTTTTTTACTGTATGCATGCAGCCCTTTTTGAAATCTAGAATAATCTCACAATGAAAATCGTTTTTTCATAATTGGAGAAATAAATAGAAAATTGTAGGTTTTCCACGAAAAATAAAGATTGTCAGAGTATCAAAGAACAGTTATGAGCTTAGCACTTGAAAATTACTCGATAATGTAAGAAAAAAAACATTTGGAAAAAAAAAAATTTTTAAGCCAATTCCTATTTTGGTCAACAAAGAAATTTTCTATTTTAGAAAATTAAATTTAATTAATGAATTAATATTTGAAAAAACTGTATTAACATCAAGTGCCATCCACTACAAGTGTAAAAAACACTGTATTTAAACTTGAGTGGATGAATAAAAAGTATTTTATTAACAATAGAAAATTTGAACGATCTACATAAAATATATATATTTCTATTGCAATAGAGAAATATATATATATAGGGAGAGTGTGAACTAATAGCTAATAGTAGGAATTGAATAGACAGAAAACGATATTTTCATTTTAAATTTTTATTTAAAAATACGATCTATATTTTTCTAGAGAGAGAAAACTTTTTCAACTTCATAAATTTTAAGTAACTTTTTTTTTAATGTTTTTTCTAACAAAATTGAGAAACTAATATGAATAAAAATAGTATTTTAAGATAATTTATCTTTCTAATAAAAATATAAATAGTATAATATTTAATATAATACTAATAGCAATTCTATGCAAAAACTTTATTATTTGTTTTATGAGTTCAAAAAAATTAACCTTAAAATATGAATAGATACTAAAACTTAAAAATATCACTAAATTCAAGATTTACAAACACACAAAATGTTTAAAAATTTTCTTTACCATAATGTACTTTAAATATAAAATTGAATTGAAAAAAAAAGAGAGTTAAATGCAGTTTACGTGCGAAAAGCAAATTATTCCTTAAAAAAAAAAAATACCATCAAGAGTTTACAGTTAAAGTGAAGTAAAGTTTTCTATTGAACTTATTTCCATAGGAATTAAATTCATCCCCCCTTCAATTACAAAATGAATAATTTATATCAACTAATAAATTTAATATCTTTTTTATGGGTAATCTATAGTAATGATTAGGCAAGATGTGTTGTGGGCTAAATGTCGCGTAGTATTTTATTTCTGTACTTACTAAAAATATAATAAATAATTTAATTTATTTATAAATTTTAAAGCATTAGCAGAAAAACTGAGAATTGGAAACATTTCAAATTTTATCAATTATCCATTACGCGAAGTATGAGGTTCTCGTAATGTTCAGCTTTGATATCTCTATTGTTTTTTTAAAGCTACAAACCCACCACATCTCTGGATTTAAATTCAGTGGAACATAAAATACGAAAAAATGACGTAAAGAAAGTCGAACTGGAAATTTTTTTAATAAGAAACTATATATATAACAATATTGAAATAAATACAGCAGACAGCGCAATCAACGACCAAAAAAAAAAAGCTAAGAGATAAATTCATATGCCATATGTCAAATTATAGGGTTTAACAATTTTATATTCTTAAATCTTTTGCAACAAACTTATTATTTATAGAAAAAACATTGATTTTTTAAAAAAAATATTACTTTTTGTTTTAAAAAAGCAATTTAAACAGTTTTGTCCGTTACATATTGTTATTTTTTCGTATAGCTGAATTTTTTTCAGTCGAATTTCACTTCTGAATGGAAATTTCAAAGTAGCAATCAAACAAAGTTTATAATTGTTTTTGTTCCACACATTTTTTCAGTTGTATTTAAAATGCAATTCAATTACCTCAAATTTTTATAAAGATACTTTAAAACATAAAACAAAACATAAAACTAACGTAATTATAGTTAATTACTTACCATTTGATTCCGTTTTATAACTAAAAGTTATAGAATAGAATCACAAGGCCATTTGTAACGCTATGATTAGATCGTTAACAAGTGTTTAAAATACAATAGGTAAACTTATTTGAATACATTTCACAATCTATTTAATAATACATTATTTGCATGACCAGTTAAAGAAATCTTAATTTCAAATAAAATAAGGGAAAAAATTAGTTAAGAAATGTTTAATGTTTTACTAAATAATAAGATATGATAACGTGCACTACAATAAAGCAGTTTCGCTAGGAATATTAATTTTATACCGTACAAGTAAAAGTTTGCATTTTTATAAAAATTTCATTATCATTGTTTTTAGAACATAAAAAGAGAAAATACATATACGAATTAAGAAGTGATATTAATTTATATTAGTTTATATTCTCTAAAATGAATAAAGTTAATAAGTTTAATTAGGTTTATCAAATCATTTTCATTGGTCTACATTTTTTGAAAGATACAAATGAAGAGCCATGCCTCCGTAAAAAGATGAATATACTAAGTGAGATTTCTTAATTTGTTAAATTTGATATTAATACAGATTATTTCTCATACGATGTCTTGGAAAGTAAAAGGTGAAAGCGTCATTTATTCATTCTCATCCATTTTACATTTATTTAAGGCTCATTTAAATCTCTTGAACTTTCATTTAATTCCTTCAGTTGTTCAATCGCGTGTTGGAAACTATCTGTGCATTAAATTTTTTATTAAAATACGGAAAGAGAGAGAGACTTACTTTTAACCCAGATCTAGCGTACACAATCATCGCTCCAGATAAGAAAAATGCTTCTTTAAAATTGGATATATAAAGATTGTTGAATAGTTATTTATATATGATTTAAAAAATTTCAAATCATAAAGCGACTGAAGGTTGAAAAAATACAAGGATGTATATTAGAAATCTCCCCAAAAGTCCAATTCTGAATTGAAACTCTTAATTCATAAAATGTCCGACAAAAACTGGCTTTCAAGTTGAGGAGAAAATATATCAACCAAGTGAAACGCTCTTGGATCATCAGGCAACTACCAACCATCACAATTCAAGAAGACAACAGTTCTGTGAATAAGATTAGATAGAAAACATGTCTTGAAAAATCCAACGGATTATCGGAATCACGTACCATGAATCACTACACAAAATGAAAAGATCTCCTTCTCCTATTTGCCTCTAGTGATAATGCTTGACATAGCACTACCAACAAAATAATAGGTGCACCAGCAGAATAATATCAATAACCTTACAGTACAAGATCAACTGGCAAATAATCATCTCCAAATGCTCGGTAACAAAAATTACTGTTTATATCAGGGGTGGGCAGGCTTTTCTAGGGTGCGGGCGACTTTTAATTGTTTCAAGGAGTTGCGGTCCACACAGTGTCAGTGGCGCATGCAAGGGCGTCGGAGGGTACATGGGTCCTGATCCTCCCTCATAACTCTTTGTTTTTTTCCGATTCATTATAGTCCCATGTTTATTGTATGTAAAATGTTATAAATATTTGATATTATTAATTTTTTTATTTATTAATTTTAATTTTTTGCTCCTGACAATCGATGAAATGGAAAAAAAAATGTGTTTGGCTGCTTATTAGAGTATGAAACGAGAATGTTGGACCTTCAACCCTCGACCCTTTCCCCTTTAAAAATTCTTGTGTATGCTACTGCCCAATGTCGTGGTCAGGTAAGGAAAGGGTTATTATTATAGCTTAATAAGTATGGAATATGTACTTACGTACAGAACTAAAATAAAAAAAACAACACTTTTAAAACCGTGTTTGAAGATAAACGCAAGATACAAACTTAATAATAATAGCCCCAAATATAATTATATCAAATGATACATGAATTATGAAAAGATTCAAAATACATTAAAAAAAAACATTTTTTATCTAAAGTTAGTTTTCGTTGTTATAGTCTGCGCACTGTCAGCCAATATTGAATGTTCGTGTATAATTACTAACTGGTAAAATTTTCAGGCGGTCAACCCAAAATGTCTTGGCGGTCTACCGGTCGATCGCGATCGACGTAATTCCCACCCCCGGTTTATATGAACTCAAAAACTTATAAGATCATCTTTGCATAATGTTGAAGTACAGGGCAGTTTGGAACACTTTCGGAAATACAAAAATATTTCAATCCTACTATCGTATTCTTCAAGTTACACTGTTTTTCAGAAAACATGTTTTAATACACCATCTGGCCAAAAGTATCCGGACACCCCCAAAAAAGTGGTTCTGGCGAGTGACGCAATTTGATACGTAATTGAAAGCTATAAAAGTGTTGGTAGTGGTTTGTCTGGTTGTATTTATGCGTTTGTGAGGCAATGAGTAAGTCAAAAAGGAGCTTAGTGAGATTGATCGTGGCAGTACAGTGGGATGCCACCTTTGTGGGAAATCAGTTCGTGAGATTGCGGACATTCTACAGAAGCCTAAATCCACTGAGTGATGTAATTGTGAAGTGGAAACGTCGAGGCAGTGAAACGGCAGAAAAACGAACCGGTAGGCCGAAAATACTTGGTGAACGCAGCCGCAGAACTCTGAAAAGGGTAGTGAAACAAAATCGCAAGTCCTCGTTGGTGGAAATTTCTCAGGAGTTCCAAAGTTCATCAGGAATTAGTGTTAGCAGCAGGACTGTCCGTCGAGAGTTAAAAAACTTGGGATTCCATGGTCGTGCAGCCGCTCACAAGCCAAACATCACTCCACAGAATACGAAGCATCGATTGCAATGCTGTAGAGCTCACCGTCATTGGACATATGGAAAACTGTTCTTTGGAGTGATGAATCTCGCTTTACAGTCTGGAAGTCGGATGGACGCGTCTGGGTTTGGCGGATGCCCGGCAAACGTTTCTTTAGTGACTGCATTGTGCGAATGTTAAGTTTGGTGGTAGAAGCATAATGGTGTGGGGGTGTTTCTCGTGGTTTGGCTTGGGTCCGTTAGTTCCTGTGATTGGAAACATGAACTCTGGGATGTATGTGGACATTCTGGACAATGCTGCACTCCCAACTCTATGGCAATATTTCGGGGAAGCCCCATTTCTCTTCTAGCAGGATAACTGCTCCATTCACACATCGAGGCTTGCACAGACGTGGTTTGACGAAATGGGTGTTCAAAAACTGGACTGGCCTTCCCAGAGCCCCGATCTAAATCCCATAGAACACCTTTGGGACGAATTAGAGACCAGATTACTTAGCCAGCCAAATCAACCATCATCACTGCAAGCATTCACTTCAGCTGTGATGGACGCCTGGAAGGCAATTCCTATGGTCATCTATCAAAAATTGGTGAAAAGTCTTCCCAAACGTGTGCAGGCTGTCATCCATGCAAAAGGGGGACCAACATCATATTAATATGTGCCTCAGGACGCTCTAAGTCCATACCACTGGGTGTCCGGATACTTTTGGCCAGATAGTGTATTACTCATTTCTATATGAACATATAAGGCGTTTTTATCCTTCATAATCAGCTTTATTACTATTTCATACGACTTCCAAACTAACTACATCAGTAAACATTATGGAAAAACTGAATTCATTGTTATCACTAATTATCTGGTCCTCAACAGCAACTATGATATCATTGCGGCTTGAAGTCGCACTAAAAGCCACATGAGGATTATTAACAATGGATCGCAATTATGAGTCAATCAAGTGATGAAGATGACGACGATATTTGTGAAAGAATCACTTTCTCCAAAGTTTCAAGTTCCATTATGGGAGGACTTTGATTCAAAGTCCTCCCATATAATAATTTGAGGTTAACTTACATTCTTGTGAGATGTAGTTATAAGGTGAAAGATGACTAAGATAAAATAGAAAGATATATAATAGTGATCTAATGTAAGGGAATTTTAAAAGGAAAAATAAGTGGAATGAAAATTTCTGGTTTTAACTTTTTTCCATAGAAATGAATACCCAGAAAGATGCATATAAAAAAAGAAGTTTATTCTTGTGTTGCCAGTTATTTTTGTGTTTTAAAATATATTATTGTATATCTTATTTTAAATTTTAACTATATGAACAGTCAGATTTATATAATAAAACAAAAATTTCCTATTTTAAAGTTTTTTATTGTTAATTTCAAATTTAAATCACAGACATCAGTCAAAACACACATTTTGAAGGAATCTGAAAATTATTAACTGAAAAGTGAAAGTTAAAAATTCCCAAGTTATTGTCAAAGCAATGAATCCATGATTTCAAAAAATAATTACGTTTTTATGAATTACTAAACCACACACACGTAAATTATGGTATGTAAAGTTGTTGGATTTTAGTTATTTTATGGAAAAACGATTGCATCATCGTTAATGTATTAAATACGACACGCGTTTTGGATAAAATTCTTGTTATACATATTTTTGAAACACAGTAAGTGTTTTTGCTAGCAAGACTACGTAGACTATTAATTTACACAACTAGAAATTGTAAAATTATATTTAAATATTGCTGCACTATATCCCGTTACTTTAATCACTGTTTGACTAATCTCTAACAAAAGTATTGTGTTCTAAATTCTTTTTTAAAAAATATCTATGAATTTATTCGCAATATGAAACGTATTTCGGAGGCTATCGTCAATTAATTAAAAAACATCGGAATTGTTTAAAACTAAAATTGTGTTTACTTTTCGACTTAAAGACCTATCATTGGTTATTTTATGAAACATTTCGTTATTTCATTAAATAGCTAGATAACGTGTGAAATTTTTAATCCACTACACACTTTAACCAACTTATAATTTTATTTATTGAAATACCTTGGTATTCCAAGAAATAATTGAATCCTGAGCATTAATGTATCCGACTACTTGCGACAACTTTAAAAAAATTGATATATGTGGATTTTTTTTTTGGTTGTTTAGATTTTTTTAGTACATTTTAAAAAAATGTGCTAAAATTAAGAATAGAAAAAGAAATTATTATTACTAAAATGCGAAAAAATGGGTAAAAATTGACA
This sequence comes from Trichonephila clavata, assembly GCA_019973975.1. Classification (NCBI taxonomy): domain Eukaryota; kingdom Metazoa; phylum Arthropoda; class Arachnida; order Araneae; family Nephilidae; genus Trichonephila; species Trichonephila clavata. The sequence goes on along the minus strand of BMAO01019557.1, from coordinate 126,504 downwards.
AAAAATAACATAAATGTGGCCCTTTCTGCACCGAAAGTTTATGAACTGATTTTCAATTTTTCAATTCTGGTGTGTTGCTATGTTATTCATTTTTGAAATGACCTTCCAAGATAAGAGATATTTTAATTTTTTTAAAAAAGAACTAGAGCTCTTTATCTTTGTTATTTTATGAAATTGCTTACAAAAACAGTGATTCTATTCACATAAGGAGCTGTAAATTTTGTAATAAAACAGTGATTGATAAATCTGAGGGTTAAAGCACTTCTACTATTATACAGAACATACACAAAAAATTTCAGTTAATTATTTTCAAAATTTTTTGAGCAATCGCTGGCCCCGTTTGAGTGTTTTATTAAAAAAAAAAACATTTTGAGTATAACGCGTTTTAAAGTATGACATTTCGCTTTAAGTAATGGCATTTGCTTTTACTAAAACACTTGTAGTTTTTGTTCTAGTGAACGGAAAATAATAAACTTGGTATTTTTATAAAGTTATTAAGATGGCATATAAAATAAAATCATAAAAATTTGTCAATCTTTGACAAAATTCACAATTTTAGGGTAGTCGGATATACCCTAAGAAAAACATACGTAAGAAAAAAATACTTCATTTTAGGATTGAGGAAAGGCAGTAGCAAAAATTTTTAAAAAAATCACACCCAACTCTTTTTTTTTACACGGTAGATACGTTCCTTGAAAAGAAAAAAAAAAGAAAAAAAACCCGCGACTTATGGTAAACTTAAGAGACATGTTCCAGAATTTTAAAAGATCGTGTAAAATGAAAAATCTCTTAATATTTTCCAAAAGAATCGTGCAAAAAAGTAATAATAAAAAATCTATGTTACATATTTATAAAACACAAATAAATTATTTTTTTATCAAAAATATACAGTGCGGCAAATAAGTTTTAAGACTCGTCGTAGAGCGCAGGCTGTAATAACACCATGAGCGCAAATATGCATGTGTCAATGTCCATGGTCTGCTGGCACACTGCTAACAAGTTGTGCGCAGTTAACTAGTTAAGAAAAAACAAACGTTTATTACAGAAGGGAATTTTTTTAACGTTCATTTTTCAAGATGGATCAAAGAGCTGTAATCAAATTTCACGCAAAACTTGGTAAAAGTGCTTCGGAATAATACCAACTCACGAAACAAGTTTACAGAGACTGTTGTTTAAGTAGATCAAACGTTTTTGTGTGGCACAAACGTTTTTTGGATGGAAGAGAGACGGTAGAAGATGATCAGCGTAGTGGAAGACCAATTCCATATAGAACACCTGAAATTATTGAGAAAGTACGAAATTTCGTAGCAAATGATGGAAGTCTCTTTAAACATTAACAAAGAAACAATTCGAACCATCCAGCATGAAGATTTGGGCAAAACAACATATTGATATTGAAAAATTAAGAATAAAACTAACTCAAAACTATTTATTAATTGCTGCTTGATAACAAGCATGCTCAAGTTTATTATAAACTTGATCAAAAATCATCAGTAGATGTGTTAGATATGTCTATAATTCAGATATGCCGGTTTTGTTCGTTATTAACCTTTCTCTCTCTCTTTTTTTGCTTTGCTTTTTCAAGTTGCTTATATAATTCTTGATATCCTGCTACACAAAACTTATGATTAAGTTGAAATTTTAAAGCACGCTCAATATCAGGATCTTGAGTAAAAAAATGTTGTTCCTTACTTGTAGCAAATTTCAAGTCCTCTCGAATTAAATCAGCTGCTAATAGCAGAACTTCATCTTCGTCAACTTCTTCATAATACACTGTCAGAAATTCGACCAAATTGCCCTCATCCAAAGGGAAATTTTTTTGAGATTCGTGAAAGAACAAAAAAATTGTGTAAGGAAAAAGAAAAGAAAAAAAAATCGTTGAATTCGCGTTTGTGTTATTTCAAAATCGTGTAAAAAAAAAAAAGAGTTGGTTAAATTCTTTCATACCTATAGCCGTCTGAGAAGAATTTTCATCATGCTATAGATAAAAGGATAATAGGTAAATTCGCATAAAAGCATTTTAAATCCAAACAAGCAAGCACTGACTTAAGGCAAACTTTGCCTAAAACTGTACATTAAATAAAAAAAAATATTTTTAAAGAATTGCTGATTCACTTAAAGATATCACTACTGATACAATTTAGGTAAACGAAAAGCATTAATCATATAAAATATATTGGTACAAAAAGAAAAATTAAGAATCAAGTTTCTGCGAACATGAAATTATTCATTGAGCAGTTTTTTAACATACATTAGAAAAAATGCATTTACATCAAAAAGCAAGGCAATTTCATATTTCGTCAAGTTTTAAAAACAAAGTTTATTTTTAAACATTTCTTCCATCCTGCTTTTTTATTTGTAAACCACACTGCACGTCAATCTGTACATAAAACAACACTGACTTTCAAACATTCACAAGTATATGCAATATTTCAACTACAAAATGATTTTTACAGCACATATTTTTACAATTCATTATTTTTTCAAGCATTTTAAAAAGTTATATACAAATAGAAAAGTTTAATAAAATAATATTTTTAAATTAATAAGTACGAAGGATCATCGAACAGACTTTTCATTGATTCTAATAAGAATCATTTTAAAAAGTATTAATGATATTTATAACTTAAATAGAGTATCAATAAGTTGAAAAAAATTAGTAGCATTAAAATTATATCAAAATAATTTGTTAACCCCTCAAATCTCATTGCTTTCTGAAATAATATTTTAATTAAAAGTAAAACAGCAAAACAAGCTGTTACAACTAGAATGTTATAAATCAGTGTTATTTAAAATTGTTCAGTGTTTAATGACCTATGAAAGAGTATTTTAATCCATTTTCCCTTACAATTATTGTATCGAAAACAGCATATCAAAAGTTTTGAGTTAAATGAGGCTTACAATGTAATACTATATTCCGATCATAAAGAAATAAAACAATGGATAGAAATGGATCAAAACCATTTACGTTTCAAAAAAATACACAAACATCATAACACACGTATTTAGAATTGTATGTAAACTGCTTTGCTTCCAATTTACCTTGGTAAACGAGTAAAGACAGTCAGTCGCACATGAAAAAGAAAGGATTTTGATACTCTATCTGCGCCAGTGTTTTCAAGATATATTCTTGTATGTGTGTGTGAATGTGGAATGGTGTTCCTTGAAAACATCTTGGAATTCTTAGAGTTCCGTGAGTCGAAAAGGTTTGAAGACCACTGTCAGATCTAGAATTTGATGTTCGGAAATCTGGGCGTAGCTACCGCCGTATCAATGATAAGGGGTTCCAACTTGTGTAAGCAAAATACCATAAAATGTGGAAGCCCCCTCCCAAAAAAAGAGCTCTCGATGAATTTTGATACATGGTCCATTCAAGACTAGCTACACCAGTTATAGAAATAATAGTTTTAAATTCCGTCTTCGATACTCAAATATACGAAGTTAAAAAACCTTTTTTACCTTAAAAATTAATCAAAAAGTGAATCGATAGAACACATATTTCTATATTTTTCGGGGTGTGAAAAGTGTTTCTTATTTGTCTCATATACACTAATTAAAAAGTGAAGACAGTAATAAATAGACAGTTAAAAACGAAAGTAAACTTCATTAGAAGTATAGATAAGACCTTTATGATTTATGGTAGATATTTTGGGAGAAGTGACCAAACATCTCGTTGCTTTGAGACAGAATAATTTAGAAATCGTTAATATTATAATTTGTAACTTAAAAAAAAAAAAAAAAAAATAGGAAAAAAATTATAATCTCTTCTTCGTTTTTAATTTCTTCTTCTATATAATTGAACACTATTATTATAAATATTTCAAAACATCCGTTCCACTGTCTACCGGCATATAATTCAACCTTGGGAGGTCACCGACCACATTCATTTGTTCATGCTATATGTAGTTATTGCATCAGAATGAAAAGGGCACAATAATGACGGTGTAATAACCTACTATAAAATTCAGGAAGGTTTTTGCCAACATAAAAGGCCCTTGTATTTATACAGTCGTAATCGAGCATAAACGATTCTGGGAATATGTATGTGGGAGGGAATTAACTGAAATGAAATGTAGCGGAGAGTGGAGTTAGACTTCAACCGGAACAGCTAGCATTTCACAAGCATACTTTGCCAAAAAATAATGATACTGTGATAATTTTTGTTGAAAAATTTCAGATTGTTAGAGAAAAAGAAATAAAATAGAAATACGAAATTTCGGTCCATGTGTAAGTATTCTGACCAAGTTCCCTTCCTCTGTCAATTAAATATTTACAGTTAAATCATACAATGAAAAAGCCAAAATTAAAAGCATTTTTATTTGAAAATTTAAAAAAAAGTTTTACAATGCTAAAATTTTATGTTTGAAAATGTTAAGTATTAACATTTATTGAAAAGGTTTAAGCAGATAGAATGTGTTATATGACTGTTAAATTTTAAAAAAAATAAACTCGTATAAAAAAGTTAAATGAAAAAGTCGCGTTTTATTTCTTCGAGTCCCTGCAATTTATCATACATCATTGAACAATACAACCTGGCGTCAATTTTATTGGGAACTGTTGTAGAAAAATATATATAAAAATTAGAACTGGACCATCTTAAAAGTTATTAAACATTTGTTACAACATGATTTCACAAAGTTTAAGAAAATGCTATAGATTACATTAAAAATTATTTATATATCCTTCGTTTTTAAAGTTATTAATTATAATAGCAATGAAAAGAAATAAGATATGAAAAAGCTTACTCATACGAAACATTTGTCACTAAAAGTGAATAATTCTGGATGATTAATACTGTATTTTATCTTCAATGCCGTTAACTTATGTGTTACTGAACACAAACTATATATAACCCCTTCTCTCCATAAACAGCCGATTTAAATTTTGTTGGAGGATGAAGAGTTAAATGGAAAACACAACTTAGAACAGAAAATATCAGCTGTGAATGCAATAAACTCAAGTTACAAGAGTCATAACTAACAAATTTGAAAACGTAGAATATTTTGAGAGAAAAATGACATGGTAATATATTCTTTCTCTCTCCTCCATTATAAAAGTTTTTTTTTTTAAAATTAAGATTTCTTATTTTCTTATTTTTAACATTACAACAGGAAATTGTATAATTTTTGTGAGAGAACTGTGTTAAACCTGAATCAATTCATACATTTACGCAAAAGCCAATTCATATACTTGAATATTATGATTAATTGAAATTAAATATTTTACAATTGAATTTATATTTCATGCTATATAATATATAAAATAGGTTCTGGAAAAAAAAAGTGAACTGTTGGAAGAAAAACCGCGAAGAGGCATTCACTATATTTTTGTGGTGTGGAATTTTGTGAGTTTTGACACCTTTATAATAACAATTGAAAAATACTCGAATTTAAGCGAATTCAGTTTTAATCGAATTAATTATTTCTAAATTAAACACAGAAAATAATTAATCCATACCTTTGTAAGAGTGTTATCCAATGCTGCCGAAAATATTATTTCATGTACAATTTGAGGAAGGAGAATAAAAAAACAATACACTAAATCATCATTCAAGAACTACGATCCCACTTTTGACAGGAACAATTCAAACAATACTATCAAAGGAAGAGACGGAAAAATAAATACGTCACAACAGCGCGCACCAGAGTTCAATAATCCCCAAGAAACACTAAAAATACGTTTTCGTCTCTCTCACAAAACTCACGACATACTTCATCACAACAATAAACAAACTGCTTGTTTGTTTTAAACACTAACCGGATAAAGGAAGTTGCAATATTGCAAATGCTGAAACAGAGCGAGAGGTGCGATGTTTTCGGTATCGATACCCTCTGTCGCTGAACCACTGTCAACGGAGAGCCAGGCAATGCATTCATTCGCACGTGGAACGACTACGTCATCCATGACGACACCTGCACACTGACCTTGGCTTCGATGCTGACCTTGCCGTACTGCTTGAACGCGCCTAGGGTTGCACGGCGGCGACAGGAGACAACAGCTTTTTTACCCGATATTAGCATTTATCTCGTGATTTGGCGAAGTTATCGAAAGAATGTGAAAGCAGGATCTCTACTTCATTTTGTTTTCAATCGACGTTTGCAAATGAAATCTGACAATCATTGTTGATAATTTGAAAAGTCGCAGAAGATGCAAATTTATTTTTCTTTTAAATTTCTCTGCGATTAATAAAATAAAAAGGAAAAACAGTTTCCCACATTTTTAACATCCAAAAAGCAGAGAACTTAAAATGTAAGTAATAAAGAGTTTTGAAGTAAATAAATGTCTTCTTAAAAAGATAACTTATGTCCCCATCCATATACCCTCCCCCCAAAAAAAATGCAATGCTCTGAAAACTTTTGTTTTCGTCATCCTCAATTAAAATCAAAATTCAGAAACATATTTACGTCTGTAGAATCTTTTAACTTTTAAAAGACCTGTAATTCGTAAGTAACTTAAAGAAATGAAAATGTGTGAATGGATTATTAATAATGTTAATTCTTATATTACAAAAAAAAAACTTTTATTTATTTTTCTAACAACTTTCAATAAAGAGAAAAATAAGTATGTCAAACATTACTAGAATTGTGTCGTTTTTAGATGAAAAATTTCTTTAAAACAAAATTAAATGAAAACTAGTAACGGAAATATAGCAATAAAAAAAAAAGAAAGCAAAAAAAAAAAAAAATCTGTTTAAAAATTTACAATTGCCAAAAATATCACAAGTTGACAAAAAGAAATTTGATTTCCCACAAAAAATGAGTTTACCCATATACAAAATATCCATCTTATTAAAATTAAAGTGATGAATATTTGGTATTCAGATTTATTTTTCCACTACACATTTTATCATTAAAATCGAATTTGAAATATTTGATTTTTAAATATAACTAGCAGAATTCATGCAATATTTTAAACAGCTAATTTTTTGTAAGAAATTAAAATTAATAAAAAAATTGAATAAATAAATGAAGTAATGTAGAAGGAGGAGGCTAAGACGTTTTTAATCACACAAATTTAGGATTATGCCGCCCATCCGGTATAGTGGTCAGTGAAGCTGACTGCGGTGCCGTAGGGACTGGGTTCGAATCTCGGAGAAGGCATGGATGTTTGTGTTGTAATCCTTTCTTCTGTCTGTGTTGTATGCCCCCGTGTTATACATTGCGTGGTGCACGGGGTTTATTAATGTCAAAAAAAAAATTAGGATTAAACTAAATAAAAATATATATTTATTTACACTTTCAGAATCTAACTACACATAAGGGCACTATTTTTTTTCCCTTGAGAATTTCTTTAATTATATTTATGCGTACATAACGATAATATATATAGCGAAAGTATATCTCTCTGCTGAAATGTACTATAACACATGACAGTTGGATACGTGTGGTGAATTAGTCTTTCCACTCACAGTGAAACATACAGGAGTGATTTAAAACTAATAATGCATTTATATTATCTAATACTATTCATTGTAAGAGATTGAAAAAATGGTTAAACAGTAATTAGACATAGCAATTAATAAATTGGATACAAAAATATAATAAAACTATTTATAAATAAAACTCAATGATATAACTTTAAAAAAAATTCCTTTTGAAATTGGATTTGGGTTGAAAAAAATTATGATTTTCTTAAATGCACTTCAGCTTTAGTTTTTTATTTTTGATATCAGCGCATTATACTTGACTTTTTTTGTGTGATTCAACTTATTTTAAATAAATTACAAATTTAAAGTATATCATTTTTTTATACAAATCTTACATTCTTCGTATACAAAAACCAAAAATCATGATATTCTAAAGTCTTAGCATAAAAGTATGTGTGATGCAGTCATTTTCATTACAATTTAGCGATAAACAATTAGATTAAAAGGCATGAACTGTAGAAATGTATAAGGTTATAAAAACAAATGAAGAATCATTTGTGTGATGAATTTTCTAATCATACTTAATCATGAAAATACCATTCGGCCATACAAAATGACACATAATGATGCATACTTATGCACTAATTAATTCGTCTACGTTGTAAAATTTACCAAGTTATTACTTTGTAAAGACCGCCTGCATTTTTGGACCGCACCCAATAATCACTAAATGAATGTTGTTACTAAAGAGATCATATAAATGCAAATAATAAACATTTGTATCTCTCGTTGAATTAAAAAGCAATATAATAAAAAGTAGTGAAAATAAATTTATTTTGTATAAATGTGAAATAAATGTAGATCTCTTCAACAAAATGATATATATTTCTCTTAACAGTTATAACATATAGCTACAAAGAATAGTGTAATTATCTTAAACTAATAACTGTGAATAGAAATGGTTAAATTATAACTAGTAATGACAGATTACATAGAAATGTTAATCTGTATAATAAACGCTTGTAAAATAAGCAACTATAATTATAAAACAACACTAACAATAAGACTTAGCAATATTAAAACAAGTATAGGGTTACTTGGGATTTTTAAAAAAAAAAGAACATATCTGATCAAATAGAAGGAAAAGGATTCAAACTTGGCTAAAAAAAGGTCACGACAAAATAAAAGACAAATGCAAATATTTGTTCTCCTTGAAGAAAGGAATTCAATCTTCATCAAAATACAGCATTTGTCTTTCAAAAAGGAATAATATTTTTCTTTTTAAGAGTATCTTTGCACGACACTTTCATTTTTAGCAACTTTCTTCTCTCTCCTTACGCTTTTAAGAAAATCACCATACACAATTTAAAAACTTTGACACAAAAATATCATTCAAACTCTAAAATGACACTTACTGTGAATTGTAGAAAAAAAGATCAGTAAATTGAATTAGTAATATTGAATCTTCAACAGTAAAGTTTTTTTCAATCCATAAATCTTACAATAGGCTACGTACACCTCAAATATTCCCATTTTTACGAATTATTATTCCAGTAACAGAATCGGCTAAAACTAAAAAAGTTTGGTTAGCCCCACTATGATGGAGTAATTTTACTTCCAGTAACTCTTACAACATTTTGGGATCCTATCTGAGTGAGTGAGTGAGTGAGTGAACAAAAACGTCGCACTGTTCAGCTACTCGAGGGCTTTTGGAGACAGGTCTCGAGGGCTACACCTGAGCTGGCACTCCCTTCTCCTAACTACCACACCACACCAACGGGAGGACGTTTGAGCTCTCGACAGATTTAACGTGCATCGCTTTCCTACACGACGGGTCTTCAGTGGTATTAAGCTCGAACTCATGACTCGCCGGCGACGAGTCCGTTACCTTGACCACTAGGCTACCGCGGCCACGGATCGTATCTGAGATAAGGAAATGCAAGAAAAAAATAACGTATTTTATGCGTTTACAAACAAAATTAATCTGCTCAATATAAACTATATTAGTCTTTATTGAGTATTTAGTATATAAACTATATTACTACTAGTCGATTTAAAATAAGCCAGTCCACAAGCTTAGATCCATTATGTTACTAAATTCAAGGAAGAAAAAGAAAAAAACTTGAGTACACAAATATAATGAAAATCAACAAAATGCAGCAACGTTCCCAGATTTCGAAAGCAAAAAAGCAATATTTATGACGTCTTCTATTCTTCAACTGCCGTTCATATTCAATAGTCTTGCAAAAGCTTTTTTTGTTTTTGTTTGAATAGTACTGAGCAAGTTCCAAAGTCCCCGGAAATATATTGTTTGTTGGAATAGAAAGAAACTGATAAATTATCACTTGCAGCTATATGGTACACAAAATCATTCGAGATGTTTCAGTTGTATTACTTAACTTCAGGAAAGGGGAGATCTAAAATTAATCCATGTATTTGTTACTTTATATTATCATTACCACTTTGTGTTCAAAATTTTAATAACTGCTTTCGAAATAAAGTAATTATAAAATGTTATTTGCTATTAGGAATGACAAATCATAAATTGGTCGGATGCTCTTAGTTAAGGCTAATATCTATAAATAAATTAGTGACATGTGTATTGACACCGAAAAAAATTAGTATCAATATATGTACATATTTTCAGCAATGACAATTATTTCTATTTTAAGTATATAAAACAACTCCTAAATATGTAGATGTATTTTGTTTAATTCGATCAAAACTGTTAAGGTTTTCTCAAGAACAAACTACAATATTGTATTTCGTGCAACTTTAAAGAAAAGATTTTAAAAATTTGTCCAATAATTCACAAATTAACTATTTCCATACAATTATTATAGAAAGAAATTAACCTAATGCATTAAAAATACTTAAATGAAACAATCAGCTGTTCGGTGAATTGTTTTTAAAGCCGTATATAAAGATGCTGAATTTTTAAGCTTACACCAGAAAAAAGTATATATTTTTGTTTAAAAAAAATGTAGAGTTTTTACGTATCTTCAAGTCACATATTTGTTTTCATATATTTGTATAAAAAGTAAAAATTAAGAATTCTGGCATGGTTCAAAGTTTTTATGGGTGATTTGCTTTTGAAATGCTAGTAGAATTTTAAACTGATTTTACATAAAATAAAATCTAACAAATTTTTATTTCTAGAACTGTCTTAAATTCAAACAGGATGAGATGAGCTTAGTTCTCTGCCATATTCTGATTTTCAAAAAAAAATAAAATATATTGTCGTCAGCAATTATACTATTCATTTTAGAAAAATACGATGACATTTATAACATCCAATTCATTCAAGACTTACAAAACTTTACTTTCTTCTTTTTCAAAAACATTCGACATAAATTATTAAGACTGTCGCTTGTTTCAAAGAACATTTTTAGCCTTTGTTTATGGGAGCAGTGAAAGAAGTTTTTCTTTCTTGTGACACCAGTTGGGATACAAATCAATTTTATCGTCCAACAAACTATTTTAAGAAAACACTCGTGACGTGTGGCCATGAAAAATGTCGTCACGGTAGCACTTTTCATCTTTTCCAACCTCTTGATCACATTTACATAAGAGACTGCATAGCTTTTCGTCGTGCACGATAAAAAAAATTTTTTTTTAAAAAACCTGATGTATGAATCACGATTACACTAAGCACAATTTAGGAATCGTTTTTTTAGTTCTGCTTTGGTTCATATACAATCATACTTCTGTTTGTAACTTTTAATTATATAAACAATTGTGAATAATACTAAGGTGATCAATCGTTTTCCTTAGAGAGGACAGTCCTTCTTTTATAGGTACTGTCATTCTTTGAAAAGTGTTATCCTCTTGTCCTCCATTTCAATATTTTGAAACTAATCTGTTAATCTCTGTATTCCGAGATGCCAGGCCGAGCTGTTACGCGCCATGTGCCGGTACAGTATGGTTTATCGTAGATATTAATGTATTTTGTACATAATCAGGCATCTATTTTCTACAAACCGATTCCAAAGATTGATGATGAAAATATTTCAGCAACAGAAGTTAATCTTATTTCGAACGATTTTGTCCTTCAATAAAAATCACGATTTGAAGGGAAATTTATTCTTTTAATAATAATAATAATAAATTGTCTTAGAAGAATCAAATCCGGTATAACGGAAAACTTGACCAAAAAATGCAGAATTTTTATCAAACATGTTTCCAATGTATCGAAAAATGGTCCGAAACAAATATCACAGGAAACAAGTTTCCATGGAATTTTTTTGACTTCATTGCAAGTAAATTGGGTAGATATAGAAAATTGTGTTATTGAAAAAAAATGCCTGATTTTAAAATCGATGGCCATTGTCTGCTTGAAGAAAGTTTCTATTTAAATTCTGACAAATTAGAGCAATGGGAAAATCAACATGTTGAAATTGATAAAAGATGGGTGGAAATATTTAACCATTTCAAAAATGAACACATTCCATACGAGAATTTAGCTATTCTTGTTAAATATAAGTTTGTGCTGCCCTGGAATTAATGCAGCAGTTGAAAGAGTTTTATCAATTAGTAATGATTTTTGTGTGCGTGTGTGTGGGCGAGTGAGAAATCAAGATTGAATGCTGATACTCTAGCTGTAGCACTTACAGTTAAGTTCAATCTATACAAATAAATAAAATTGAAGTGTCTGTTTGTAATTTCAAATTAGCAGCTTTTTACTTAATGCACTAAAAGTATATACTGTACTCATAACAAAAAACCAATTTTTAAAATTTTTGTCTGTCTGTCTGTTTGTTCCGGCTAATCTCGGAAACGGCTGGTGCGATTTTAAAAATTATTTCACTAATGGAAAGCTACATTAACGGGGAGTAACATAGGCTATATTTTATTCCCGTATTCTTACGGGAACGGAAACTATACGGGTGAACATGAAACTGAATGCCAAGATGAACGCCAAATTGAACGCCAAGCTGAGCTAATGAAGTCGTTGTTTTGGTTACTGGCGACCGATGCTCTTCATGAGACATAATAGTGTTACGCGCACATGATAATACGCTGACACGTGCCATAATTTTTTTTATGATAGTTATCTCACTGTTCAGTTAAGTAGAGCATCGGCTGTTTCGGATGCACTTTTAAAAATAATAAATCAAGGCTTCATAAGCAAAAAGCAATGCAAGAAACAAAAAATTGATAAGTTTTACGGTTAGTTTTAATCCTTTCTTTTTTTTATTTACATTTTTAGTCACATTTAAACAATAGTTATTATAATCCCAATCTATATCTATACAAATAAATAAAATTGAAGTGTCTGTTTGTAATTTCAAATTAGCAGCTTTTTACTTAATGCACTAAAAGTATATACGGTACTCATAACAAAAAACCAATTTTTAAAATTTTTGTCTGTCTGTCAGAATATAAACAGATATATTTATAAAACATTATGAAATACCCAGCGAAGCGGGAGGGTAACGGCTAGTATGAAATATATTTCTCGCTTCGAAATATCCGATATAGTAGAAAATGATATATTGATAATAAAAAAATCATTCAAAGGAAAAATACTTGTTTAAGTAAATAATTAAAAGGGATGTAAGCGTAATTATAGTGTACTTTAGTTAGAATTAATAAAATGTTTCATATATTTACGCTGTGATTTTTTCTTAAATTTTTCGTCCTTCATTTCAATGTAAAAAAAATTGGTCTCACCTTAATAATACCATTCAGAAATACTCATACAGAACAGCAGCTAACATTCAAATTAGCTAGCTATCCACGGCTGAAACGAAATAGCAAAAAAATTTCGATTTGTCTACTATTATTAGTAATTAGCCTAATGCATTAAAAATGAATTCAAATAACTTAATCTTTCTGAAAATTGTAAGAAACGACATACTTTCTACGTCCAAAATCATGGTTTATTTTACATCTTTTAGAATTTGGCATGTTTTATTTTGGTTAAATACTTCATTCTGTTTTTAAAAGTATTAAAAATCTTTAATATCTAATTTTAATGCATTGACGAAAATGAGTATCAAAAAAACAGATTGATAAAATACAGAAAAATTTTATGAACCCAGTATAAAATAATTGAATATATTTTTTGAGAAACTTTTTCAGCTTTATATATATAATGTTCAGAATATTTTTTTTAACTATTTTATGCTGTAACGAGCAGGCAATCGCTTTTATTGCGATTTATCAAAAATACGATGGAAATGAAAAAGTTTCAATAACTTTTTTAAAATAAGAGTTTAAAAAAACAACAACTTGAGGCATTTTAAATAACGAGGAAATTTAACTATTCATGTGCAATGTGAATATAATATTGTCTTACATTTTATTCAATGTAATTTACAGTTTTATTTTAAGTCAAAATCAAAACCAATAACTTTTTCGTTCGGGAAGGGTCAACCACTTTCCCGTTGTTGGAAAGTGATATTTCAAATTCCGAAAAATTCCTTTTATGCGTTTCTAACTATTTTTTTTTTATAAAGGTCACTTCGGTGAATATATATGAAATAGAACAAATTAATTTCTCCTGCATATCGAAAGTTAACTTGATTGCCATAAAATATCTCTGAAAGAATTATTTCAATTGTAACAATTGTATAATACAGTTAAGCAATCTACATTATATTTATATTTTTACCTCAACTGTATTAGTACGACGATCCAGTGTAGGAAACAACTCAATAATTTTAAACATAACACAGGGAAAAACACTAAACATATTCATTCATGGGTAAACTTTTTTATTAGTTTCAATTATTAAATGCTAACACTATTATGTTGCTCAAAGAATGGAGGAATAAATTAGTTAATTTTGAATTGTAAATTTAATTGTTATATATTATTAAAAAAAGAGTATCTAAGAAAAATTAAGCAGGAAATAAAATAATTTATGGAAATAATTACTTACAACGTAAATATTTGTCTTAAAAAATAAAAATTTCAAAACAATGCGGAAAAGTTTTTGAAAAATTCGTTATAAAAATACCACTCACACAAAAACCCTCTAAAAATTTTTTATAAGATATAATAATAAAAAATATATAAGTTAAGATTTTATTTTTTTGTTTATGGATTTGCTTTGATTTTTGTTCAAAGATTGGTTTAAAGTTGATGAGAAAACCGATCTTATTTCTTGTTCAGACGATAGAAGAGAGGGGAACGGTATGTGTAAATGAAAGATAAATTTCCGGAAATGTGTGGAAAAAGTGCTTAGTTGAAAAGAGAAAGACTAAATTTTTAATGAATTCATTAATGCATCATCTTCTGTCAATTCACTCGCAAATAAAAATATATAAAAGGTTGTTGTTTGTGCTGTGGCTCTCAAAGCAGTTATAGTGTAAATGAGTATACATTTTAATGAAGCACTTGTTTTTTTAAAAATACATCCTAATATATCTACCATCATTTTATTTGCTTTTCATACACTAATTAACAGAAATCGCACTTGGAAGCACTTGAGTAAGAGTTTTCATCCTTTTTAATCGGATCAAAACTAGTAATAATTTGTCATTAAAAGATGAGGATTAAATATATAAATAATCAAATGATATTCATAAAAATGGTAATGTGCGCAAAGTTTTACACTGCTGAATGTTTTTAAAACATAATACGAGGGTAACTCAAACATTTGAGATACGCGAAGACGAGAAGTTACAAAAAATATTAGCGGTTTAATTTAAAAATATAAAGTATTTTAATGCAGTAAACGATTTTTTACTGACTTACTTCAAGTTGTTTAGCGTAGAATAAATTTTAGACACAAGAGAAAATGGAGTTGACGCAAGAACATTATCGTATTATGAATTTCCATGGTTAAAACGTGTGATTTAATTCAAAACGAGTGCGTTCAACGGCTGCAATTAACATTTGGTGATGAATCTCCATGTCGTTCTACTGTATTCAGATGGTTTAAAGAATTTTGTAGTGGTTATAATTCTCTTCAGGATCAGAACACACAGGAAGGCCACGGTTGGCAGTAATCCCGGATAATGTGTCTACCATACGAAAGATGTTAATGGATGATAATCGTTGTATCTACCAAATGTTACAGAGAGAACTAACATTGGATCCGCAGCCAACCGCAAAATTTTTCATGAAGAATTACAAATGAAAAAAGTAATTTGCCGTTGGGTTTCCCATGATCTAACTGAGCACCAAAAAGAGGAGCGTGTCATAAGCAGTAAATAAAACCATAAATTGCTAAATGATGGTGGCCACCGCAACATTTAAAAAATTGTAACGGGCGATGAAATGCACATATCGTTTTTTGACGTTCCAACACATCAAGAAAGCAAAGTATGACTCTTTGAAGATAATCCCCAAGCCCACAATGGAGAAAAGACAACGAGCAATGAAAAAAATACAGTGGTGGCAAAAAGTCCTGAACACACTCATTTTTTAGCGTAATTTTTGTGTTTGACTTCATTTTTCGTTGTGAAATTATCGCACTATCTTAAATATTGTTATTGATTTTAATGTATTTTTTTATGCTGATTTCAAATCTACTGCTAGTTTCTTAATGACTAAAATATTTTTTGTAGTAAGCTGCCTGAACACAATAATGTGAAATATGTGCAGAATAAAACAATATAGAATAACATAATATGCAAAGAAAAATAACACGAAAATTGACAAATACGGTATATTTAATAAGCATTTTGAAAATTACATTGTTGTCACATGTTAGAAAATCAATATTTTATGGGCCAGCCGTTTGCTTTAATTACGGCTCTACATCTTTTGGCATGGAATGAACCAATTTCAAAAGAAGATCTTTCGTGACAATATGGTTGAAGTAAAATATTAAAGCTTCAATTAATTCACGATTGTTTGAAGGTTTTTTCTTTGAAATTTCATAACCAATTTTAAACCATAAGTTCTCTATCGGATTAAGGTCGGAAGACTGTCCTGGCCAGTTCATTCTATTCACAGTATGGTCTTTCAACCATTTCTGGACTACCTTTGCACGATGACAAGGGACGTTATCGTCCTGAAAAATACATGACTGATTCCCAAAAAGATCTCTCGCAGTTGGTAGCTATTTATTTTGTAGTATTTCAATGTAATCCATGACTTTCACTGTTCCGCTAACGATGTGAAGTCTTCCAACACCATGAGAAGACATGCAACCCCATACCATCACTTTTGTCGGGTACTTTACTGTGGGCTTCAGACACTGAGGGCTGAATTCCTCATGAGTGCGTCGTCTTACATAGGCACTACTTTGGTTGCCAGAAATACAAAACTGACTCCTCGTCACTAAATATTACCTTTTCCCAGTCTTTAATAGTCCATAATGAATGTTCTCTTGCCCACGTCAATCGTCTCTTGCGTTGAAATTCAGTCAGTAATGGTTTTGGGCGCGCTTTACAGCCTCGTAACCCAATTTCCAGCAGTCTTCCTCTAACAGTTCTTGGGCACACACTCACATTTGATGTCAAAGTCCATTGTTTCAAAATTTACGAGGAATTAAGCTTTCTGTTTGAAAGTGAAATTTTGTGCAATAACCTGTCTTCAAGTAAAGATTTTTTTCTTGGTCGTCCTGATCGCCCCCTGTCCGCAATAAAATTTGTTTCAGAAAATCTTTTCAAAGTTCTCAGAACAGTAGAAAAGCCACATGGTACTTTAGCAGCAATTTAGCGCATAGAATAACCTTCTTCCTTCAAATGTATTATTTTGTACCTATTATTCTCGGGCAGATATGGAAAATTTAGCCATAATTCCAATATTTTCCACAAACGCACTTCAAATTGCTTTCAATACACTATTTTCCACAAGCACACACACACAACTGCATTCAATACAATAAACCACGTTTCACCTTTTTCTTGTTGTTGTTGCTTGAAATAACGGACCATTTCATTGGTGGAAAACACACTCACTCATTCTTACATTGACCTTGTGCTTTCTTGTCAAGGTTTTTTCAACATGTCAATGAAACTATTTACTTTAGATGAAATCTACAAACAGATTTGAAATCAGCATGAAAAAATACATTAAAATCAATAACAATATATAAGATAGTGCGATAATTTCACAACGAAAAATGGTCACAAAAATTACGCTAAAAACTGAGTGTGTTCAGGACTTTTTACCACCACTATAATGTATGCCGTTTCTTCAGAAGTACGGGATTGGTCAAATCCATCAAGTTGGAAGGGCAGAAGACAGTAACAGCAAACTGTATACCACTAAATATCTTCCAGAAATTCTCCAAGAAGTGAATGTTAGGGGACTAATGCAGGGGTGACCAACCTTTTTAGGAAGAGCACTACTTTCAGATTAAAAATAATTAAGCGTGCCACTTCCAACTCTTTGAACAAATGAAAAGGTGAAAAAATGTTACTTATAAGTTTATTATGTCACTTTTACGCAAAAAGAGCACATTTTTAAAGCACAAGTCTAAGTAGTGGAAATTTAAAAACATAATAAATGAGACCAAAACACAAACTTAAATTTTATTATTAATCAGCTCAGTTAATTTTGTGTGTGTGAACGATTTTTAAATCTTTTTTTTTTATGTTCATAATATAAAATATTTGTTCACAAACGTATGTTGTTCAGGAATCTACAACAATATCTGACAGAGCTAATCTTGTAAATTTGAAAAATTGCTTGTCAGTACAAATTTCCAAAATTCAATACAATTACTTACATTTGCTTTTCAGTGTAGTATGGTGCTGTATACAATAATTTTGATTTCAAGTGAATAACAATTAACATTTTGCAGAGAAATTGAAAAAGGATTTTTAAAAAGATCTGCATTTGTTTTTTTAAATTTTAATCATTTTCAAAATCATTAAACCTAGCACTAAAATAATCGTGCAAAAATGGATAGTAAATTTTTAAATCTATCACAGCTTGGAGCACTATTAACTTTGGTAAATTGTTCCTGCATTAATGTGAAATATGTTAATTTTCCTCCTCCAAAATCAAGAAGAAAAAAAAGCAAAAGTTTGTCCATAAAAAAAGGTATTTGACCAACTAAGGAAGAAAAATACAATCTTTTCTCTGTAACCTTAAATTTAAATTATTTTAGTGTCCCTTAATCAGGGACGTCTTGGGACTTCTTGAGGCCCTGGGCCGCTTCTCAAAAGTAGGCAGTGGGCCCTTACACAAATGTAGGCCCCTCTTATGACCCTTAAAAGTAGACAGTACATAGCATACATGTCAAATCCAGAACAAATAAATGTACATAACTTACAAATGCACAAACCGGTTCAACCGACTGCCACCTTTTGACTGAATGAGTAATGGTGGTGTACGGTGGTAGGCCTAGGTCTGCACGTGGAAGACGGTCATCACATGTAGCCAGTTGACATATTGTTCAAAATTCCCAGTTTTTCAGGGAATACAACCGGAAATTACATTTGAGCGTTGGAAATATTCGAATTATGATTTTATTAAGGTTGAATCGAGAACGAGACAAGGCCCCTATTGCGGCTGAAGCCCATCCCTTAAGATGTCCCTGCCCTTAGTATCGGTAAGAAAAGCTAAATCACATAACCTGTCTTCATTCTAGAATAGCAAGTATTCACTAGGTAATCCCCAGGGTTATCGTCCAGATATTTTAAAATACACTCTCTCAAAATTCCAAAATCTCGCGAGTGAAAATAGCTTTGGAAAGCCAACTCGCACAACGATGCAAGTGCACAACGCTACACGATAAATTTTTACCGAATCTCAGTTAAGTTTATTTAAAACAAATGTTGATGTTTTTTTTTTCTGTGTGTGTGTTTTTTTTTGGTCTGAGACAATAGCAGTTCAATAAAATTGTTTAAAAAATTGTTATTTATTATTACTTTTTCGAGTTTTTTCATTAAATCTTCGCGTGCGTCACTGTTACAACTCTATCGTACCACACTGTAGCACGCGTGCCGCGGGTTTGCAACCCCTGGTCTAATGCTTCATCATGACAATGCATCTTCCCATACAGCCCGATTAACAGCTGAGTTTCTTAAAAACAAACTAAAAGTGATAGAACATCCACTTTATTCTCCGGATCTAGCTATGTGCGACTTTTTGTTATTTTTAATCTAAAAAAGAACTTACGTAGACGTCATTTTCATTAAGAAGAGATTGATGTGGCTTTATAAATGCATTTTTTTTCTCATTAATTTCGAGAAATAAATGGTAGGAGGCATTTAATCTCTAGAGAATTAGTCTACAAAAGTGCTATGATGCCGGTGACTACTTTGAACATTTATACAATTTTGAAAGTATAACTTTAAATACCTAGGTTGTATCTGAAAAATTTCAGAAAGACCGTATTTATTTATGGGAACAATAAATTCGTACAATCAGTTTAAAAAAGGTAGCCAGTTTCAATACGTTCACTCATTGTGCTTTGGGATTTTGTTAAATAATTATTCGAATTTTTTGGAGGCAATTAAATTAATGATCTTATAAATTATTTGCAGAACGCTGACAAAAAAAATCACTGTATTAGAGTAACTTGAAGAATTGTACGAGAAAAAAATGCAAAAGGCGGGTTATGAAGGAAATGTTTTTATGGACAAAAAAACAGTTTATAGGAGGAACGATGCACGAACTATGTTGAGAACAGTGGCGTACACAACGACGGAGTTTGGGAGCTCAAACCCCTTCTATAGACCAACAGATTTTTCATTTGTAGCATGAAGATTACGTTTCGGTGTGCTTACTTCTACATTTTTTAAAAATATAATCCTTCCCATAAAAGTTATATATAAACGCCACTGGTTGAGAATCATCCTTCCTGAAAGCCTCAACAAATTGTTTGTAACAATACTTTCTATGAAGATATGGATAAACAAAACAGACAATCTGTTATTTCCGATAATAACTTAACACAGAAAAACAAAAGAAATCGCATACTTCGAGTTGGAAAAAACATCGTCTCACATTGTGTTCTGATGATATTTGAGTTATGTCAAGGTTAAAGAAGGTAGTAAAACTTGATTTACAAATGTACATGAATGTACCATACAAATATGAAAGTTTTTTTTCTATGAATTTGCATTCTTGAGACGAGTGATATCATGATTTACAATTCATGCGACTAATAACAATAATTGCTATTACTCTAATCAATCAAATACAGCTACATTAAAAGCAAAAATCAAACATAAAAATTTTAACCCAATGGCAACAATCAGTATTAAATAATCTCAAATAACTGTGGTTATTTCAGCTACCTTTTATTAATGTATTTATTTATGTAAAATTGAGTTTAGAACTTGAAGTAACATTTCATCCAGATGTTTAATAACAATCAATCAAACTAAAACTCCGCCCTTTTTGCATTCGCTTCTTTTGACCTTTTACGTTTCAAATTTTTTTTTATTTATTTAAAATACTGTCGAAGGCATACAAAGAGTAACTGCAAACCTGGAATCAGTACGATCTTGGGCGGGAGGAAATTTTTTTTTTACTTTTGTAATGTAAGAAAGCAGTACGATGAAACTGACAGTTAAAATACGCTTTTAATCTGAATTTACAACTGGTTATTACCATGAGTTGAAGTACTTTGTTTTAGTATACTATTTGAAAAAAAGTTCAACATCAACTCCATTCGTTCCTTCCATTTTTTAAACCTCCAAATGACATGCTTAATTTTAGAAAATTATACAACAAACATCAATTTTTACATTCCAACAAAGAAATTTCCATTTCCCTAAAATTAGAATTAGTAAAAAAAGCGTTTCAATTGAAATCATTTTTTGAATTTGTATGGAATAATTGTTTCACAGAACAACGGAAAGCTGTCAAAGAAGCCGGATATAAAAAGTTAGTGAAAAATTCAACATTCTAAATAAAAATAAAGATATCGTCAATTTCTTTCATAAAATAAATAATTAAAAGCATACAGAGTAAAAAACAAAACTAAAGACAAAATCGTGTAGTCTATATCTAATTTACAAATGATTAAATGCAAAAAATAAATTAAAAACTCATAAGCCTACATAGAAAAATGTACAAATAAAAAAACCTATCAAAGTTAAAATGGTTACCAATTCTAAATGTTATTCTAGAAATGAATACCAAGCATTTTTTTTTTTTTTGGCAATAAAAAAATTAAATTTCTAAATTAAACGAAAAAAACTACATTTTTTTCTCTCAGTTAATGTTTAACACTTTACTTTTTGGGGTGCCCCTGCCCCCTCCAAAGATAATTTTCATTATTTGAATTTATTAATTTTTTTTTTCTACTTTTCGCTTCAGAACATTGAAAACCAAAATGGCCACACTACACAAAGATAATACAAACTACTAAAGAGAAATCAGCCGACCAAAAATAAAAAGCGTGCACGGCAAAAGACGACGCTTTGATATCAAATCATTCCACCCATTATCATAAAAGAGGAGAGGAGATAAAAAATAAAAATGAGAAAGTCCATCCAAGCGCGACAAAACGCATGCGCCTCAGGTACACAATCACAGCATCGTGTAGGCGCGCTGGGCGACAGAGACCTTCAGGGTCACTGTCAAGGACGCGCCGAGCCAAGGTCACTCAAAACATGGAAAAGGAAGAAACGGGAGAAATAAAAAGACACATGAGCGTGTGGAAAAATCATATCGCATAATAGTTGAACGGGTTGAATGAAACTAACTGCTGCTGGTGTAGCTTTTTAAATTTTTTCACCACGGAAGGCAAGGGGTTTTGAAGGAAAAGATCGGAAGTTCTTTGAAGGAAGGGTAATTTTTTGAATCAGAGAGGGAAGGGGAATGGTATATTCAAGGTCGTAAACTTTTAAGTTAAAAAAAAAATGGTTTGAATGTGTCCGATCGAGATTAAAGCGAGCTTTTTTCTTTTTACAGAGAGGGGGGTTAGTAATAAATAACATGGGGTGTTGACATGAATTACGAACGTTTAAACGTTGTATTTTTTGTTATGCAAATTAAAACCATAACGTTCACAAGAGAAGTATTCTTAAGGTACGGTCTCGTTTAGGGGGCTATGTGTTACTGCACAACAAAAGCCCTATTTTATCGTTTAGTCGAAGGGTAAAATCTATTTCAACCCTTTGTCTGTTGAGAATCTCACTCGACGTTCGTTTTAGAAAAATTTAGGAGATAGTAAATAAAACATCCTTTCCCCTCATAAGATGTAAAATAAATATTATATACATTATTTTAAGTTTATAGGTTGATTCATTTCATTGGAGAAAGAGTCATATGTGAGTAAGCTGGGCGATGTACTCCTTTTAACTTTTTAGTAACCAAATGTATCGTACAAATAATTGTTCAAAAATGAAAATATTGATTAACAAGGAGGGATGAAAATAAGAAAAGATTGCTAGGATATCATTGGGCCGCGTCACATACATTTCCTAAAGAGAGTAAACCCCATGAAATGCAAAATGAAAAAGAACACTTGGTTATCTTGGGTTCGTAAATCTAATTGAGGGAGGTAAATTTTATTTTTTTTACAAACATTGAGATTTGTGTCTTCTTTCCAAACATTTTTTAAAATTATAGTAACCAATTACTACCAGTATTATCATGATGTATTACAACAAATATGTTAATACAATGGAAAAATTAAAACCTAAAGTCGATTATTTTACTTCTTCCTGTTTGTGAATAAGGCATTTTAACAAATTTACTATCTGGATGAAATTAAGTGCTGATGCTTTAATCAAAATAATTCTATACGATCTGGATATTTTTTTCAAGTGAAAATTTCTTTAACGGCGTTGGGCACTTTTTGGTAGGGGAAAATCGTATGGGTTCGCGTCACCGACATGCTGACTGGCGCACGCGCAGTGTGCTGTTCGCCGTAGACACTTTTTGGATGGGTGAAATCTCGTGCGTTCGCGTCTCCGACATGCTTATAGCAGTATATCTGTAGCTATACAGCTGACGTATAGTTCTGTGTATATCTTGTAAGTGAAATTGAATGGATTTAGTGAAAAGTTCAATGTCTGTATATACTGTGCATTGCTCGTTGCGATTCCGAGAATGGGCAATACATATTAATGGTTGCCGTTTATATTTCGCCTGGAAAATCTATGAGACAGATACAACAATTTTTATTCGAAAATGTGATGATTTATACAAAAGAAGGTTCTGAAATACACGAAAAAAGATTTGGCGAAAAATATGATAATGTACCGATGATTTTAAATGGAGACTTCAATATTAACTTTGCAGATGATAAAAATCTACCACTAATTGAATTTCTAAATGAAACACTTAATTTAAATATGTCCAATGATCGAAAACTCAGTACTACAAAATATAAAACGACGATCGATGTGGTTTTTATTTGATACTTAGATAAATTTAAATCAAACATTTTCCTTCTTACTTTAGTTACCATAAGCCAATTGTATCTTTTTTAGAACAAAATGAAATAATTGAAAGTACAAAAAGTCTAAGTATTGTTGAAATTAATGATGGCAATGATGAAAACGATTAAAATAATGTTAAAAATCAAGTACATTGAAATTTAAGTAAATACAAATACTATCCATAAATAATATGATTGTATATTAATTGCTATTTCAATTGAATTGTATTTATATTTTGACATGATCTTGTACAGCCCCCGTAATATATTTGAATAATAAAAAACCATATAAACATGCATTTAGTTGTTGCTCGGAGTGTCAATAGATGTGAAACCAGATTGATGTTGATAATTTTAATTCATACATTATGAAATTTCAACTTTTAATACTAAAAGTTCTAAGTTTTCACTTCTATCAGCAGTCTCTATAGCTGCCAATTTTTTTTTTTTTTTTTTTGTACGCTTAAAATATTAGAATTTTAAAATATTGATGGCAGTGAATGATTTTGAAAACAATGAACAAAATTAACATTTAAGAAAAGTTCTTTAAGATGGCAAACATGTAACGAACAAAAAAAAAACACAAAAAAAAAGGCTTATCAAAATCTATTGTGAATGCAATAAGTTAATATTTAAATAGTGTATTTCATTTTTAAACAAGTTTGAGTTATTAAAACGCAATTAATGACATTTCTAAACTTAATTCGTAATTTATCCAAAGAAACAGTTAAATCCATCGTAATTGACTGGATGAAATTTGCTAAGTTGATTACAATTAATTAACGAAACACTAAAAGCAACATGAACTGCTAGAGGTGATGAAGCACAATCAAGCAAAGAGGGTGAATTTGGGCTAGCATTTAATTCTCCGAATTTAAGCCACGTCAGAGGCCAAATTTAACATGCAACAGACTTTTTATGGATTTTTTTTTTTTTTTTTTAACTCTTGAGGGACAAAATTCTAGGAAGTCTAAAATTCAGCACCATCTTAAAAATGAACATAAAAAGGAACAAAAATATTGTTTGAAATAATTTGTATCTAAGAATAATGTCCACTGAAGCTTTTGTAAATTTTTTGGCGTTAAAATTTGCTTAGGTAATATAAAAAATCAGTAAGAACAATTAAAGAAGAAAATCTATTGCCTCGCAAAACCCAGTAGTCTCTGTAATTCAAGCTGAATGGACCAAGTCTATCTCAAACCATATAATTTACAAAATAATAATAATAATAATAATAAATCGAATTCGGTTAACAAATGTTTATACTGTATTAAGAACTAAACTATACACATCTCAATAAAGCAGAAACTAAAATTTTATAAAAGATCATGTGTAGCAATAAATTTAAAATTTATAAATTAAAAATAATAAATTTGAACTTAAATACATAATTCTACGTGAAATTTCAGAAAGGACAGTCTTAACCAAGGCTATGTATGTATATTGGATTGAACTCAAAATCAATAAATATTTAAACAGGCGTTAACACATGTTGCACTACTTTAATGCGAAAAATAGTCAGGTAAGACAATTTACTGGCAGCTAAAACAGCCCCTTGGTGACGAATACATATAACATATTGCAATATCCCAAAATAAACAAGGTATAAGCTTTCCATGAAGAAAAGATTCTTGGTGTAACCTAAACGTAATATACAATGAATTTACATTAAAAATATGTTTATACAAAAAAGAAAAGTATAGATTTAGCGTTTTATTTTACGATTTCAGAACGAAAAAAAAATCAAAGACAATGAAAAAGAAAGAAAACGGGAATCTGTGCGCATTTGTGAAACTCATGAAAAGTGCGAAAAAGGGTGTAGATAAAAAAATTAATTATTTGCTTCCAAATAGAAAACTAAGTTCCAAGAAAAACAGAGCAGTAGCTTTAAAATATACACTTCGCCATCAAATCGCAAGACATTAGTTACGTTGTGTTCAACTAGTTTATCGAACGGTCAATTTACAAAAGACACAGTTAAATCGTTGAGCGTTCACTTCAAAGCAAATCGCCGCAGGCAGTTAATTCTTTAAAGAAAGCCATTCTATTTATCCGACGCATCACGGAGTTGAAACATATTACGGAAAGCTCAGTGGCGTTACGCCAAAACGGACACCCAGCCTTTGAAGTTTTCTTTTTCTCTGCTGTCATCATTACTCATTCTTCTTAATTTTTGTTCTTTGCGAGTTTTGTGTAATATTGTCATTTCGAAATGCTGTCTAGCAGCTGGTCGTCCTCTAAATTAGAGCTTGAAGGTCGACCGAAAGTTTTTTTTTTTCTTACTTTCTGTCGTCGTCATTTTTTTCCCATAACGTATATACCAGATGTATGAGGGTGGGGAATCTCATTAAAACGAGCATTACTTCGTCAATAACTTTTATCGTTACAACTTGTAATCCTTATTACATGCGTGTGTTTGGGTGATAAGGAAATATACTTATATGTGGCTGTCTTACGAGCAAAGCAAGAAGAATTCAATGGCTGCTTTTCTTCTTTAACAACACATGAATACCTGCTTCTAATGAAAGGAAAAATATACATAATTGTAACAAAAACTCAAATCGCTAATGCTTGATTAAATCTAATTTCAAAATAAATTATTTTTCGCACCAAACATCTCTACATAAAAACTATAGAAGATATATAATTTCATATGTTATCACATACAATTCTATAAAGTTTCGTATCATACAAAATGGCTATAAAAGCATCGAAAATTCACGATTGTTGTCAGATATTAAATGCATGATAAATATTCGATATTAATTAAGTATACGAATGAAAATGTTAACTAAATGTCCATCGTATTATTTCTTGACATGTAAAATTAAATTGTACGGTATGATACAGATAAAGAAAAATGTGTGCTACCTCTCCCTAAATTTTTATCATGTGTGTGTGCAAGAAAAAAAAATGTATTCAAAAGAAAAACAAAACTTCAAAAATAACTTATTCAAAAACGGTAGTAAAATTAAGTCACTAGTGCTTGTTTTTTAATTTTCGCGTTGACAAGTTTATAGCTTTACATGGTTTGAGTTATAGTGTGTCTAGATCAGGGATGGCAAACCGATGGCACGCTACAAAATATTTTGGACACGTCACCGATCGAAATGGTTTGAGCGTTTTAGTTCAAAATAAAAAGTTCACTATGAAGTATTAGATGTACATGAGAAATCAGATGAAGAAAAAGTTTTGAAGAATTTATTTTCGTAATTAATTCTTCATTCAAGAAGTTCTCAGTGAGATTTTCTAAGTTCAAAGAATTATCGGAGTTTATTATCGATTATTATATACCCTGATATGATTTTATTTGATAAGCTGAACGTGTCTCATTTCAATTGACTGGAAATTGAAGAATTTGAAATTGATTGATTTCCAGTCTAGTTTAATATGGATTCAAAAATGTATTGAAATAAGAAAAAAATTGGAATGGATTGTGAAACAAAAGTTATCAAGCAATATAAGTAAAAATGCCATTAATGAAATTTTGGAAATATGGAATTCCATTCAAGACACATTTAACTGTTTGCAGAAGCTGGCTCTTGCTATTTTAACCATATTTTCAGCTACCTATGCCCACGAGTCATTATTTTCAGAGATGAATAACATTCAAGACTTGTTCAAAAACCGTTTGGCAGATGACTAAGTCAGCATGTATTCTACTAAAAGTAACATCTTAAAATCCTAACATAAGTTATTTGTCATCTAATCTGCAACAACAGAAGTCACACTAATGTTTCTTTAATTTGAATTACATGTATATAAAACTAAAACATTTACTACTATAAAGTGCAAAATGTATTTTTTCGTAGTAAATAAAGAGTTTTGAGTTGGTAGTATTTAGTTTCATTATTTTCCCAATAATCAAAATCAAAATTATTTGGCGGCACGTCTGTACCTCATTAAACACTGCTTTAGAAAAAATGGCACGTTGATTCATAAAAGTTCGCCACCCCTGGTCTAGATCATTCCAAAACTCAAAATTTTTCAGAGAATTAGCTAATATTAAAAAAATGTATGCTCACAGTGTTCGAGGATTTGGACTGCAGTGTATTTCCTTGTCTTCATCCGTTAATTCAAAGTTAATTGGAACTATTCTCAAAATAATTATTTTCCCTCCTCTTTCATTAGTGCAGCTTAGTCGTTGTCTTTAGGTATTTGTAGATATAATTTAAATATATAACAAACAGTGTAATACTGTAGAACAGAGGTGTCAAACTCACGGTTCAAAATGAACATTTTAGCGGCCCGGCTAGTACACTCATGTCCATAAATTAAGGATAATTCAGAATCACACAGAAATTGAAATCTAAAATAAAAATTTCACCAGTAGAATTATCACACACATCTTGAAGAAGAATATGCTAATTACAGGAAACCACCATATGGCGCGGATAGTACGTCACAATGACGAGAGTGCAAGAGAGGGGTATATAAGGAATGGTGGCAAAGAAGTAAAATTGTTCACAAGCGCTTTAAAAGCCTTTCAGTGCAATAACCACATAGTAATGGCACAAATAAAGCATTTTGATGTTTTTTTAAGTGGTAGAATTATCGCACGACTGGAATGTGGACGTACCCAGCTGGAAGTATCCGAGGAACTTGGAATCGCCCAGAGTGTCATCTCAAGCTTTGGCAACGATTCCAAGATGATGGTAATGTGAGTAGATGTTACAGCACAGGCCGCCCCGAGTTACAACGCCGAATGAGGACCGGTATTTGGCAGTTACTGCCAAAAGAAACAGACGGAGCACAGCATCAGACCTATCTCGTCAGCTCTCTTCAGCTACCGGTACGACAGTTTCAAGGCAGACCGTGTACAGACGCTTAGGGCACATTGGTCTATATGCTCGTAGGCCTGCCAGATGTGTTCCCCTTACCGCAACTCACTGTCGCCTGCGATTAACCTGGAGTAGAGAGCATGCATTGTGGACACCGCAACAGTGGTCTTGTGTGATGTTTTCCGACGAGTCCAGGTTTAGTTTGCAGTCTGATTCTCGCCGGACTTTCATATGGAGAGCGCCAGGTACCCATTACCACCAAGAGAACACCATTAAACGACACCGTTACGGTGGTGCAGGATGGCTCGTTTGGGGAGGAATTATTCTTGGTTCCAGAACTGACCTGCATGTTCAGAGTGTAACGATAATAGGCCACATCTATCGGGATGTCATTCTGGAACAACATATACGTTTGTTTCGGGGCGCCATGGGTGCTGAATTTCTGTTTATGGATGACAACGCCCGTCCTCACCGTGCAAACAATGTAGACGAATGCCTTCAATCGGAGGATATCAGTCGTATGGATTGGCCAGCATACTCACCGGACTTGAATCCAATAGAGCATGAGTGGGATATGCTTGGCCGACGAATTGCAGCACGTCAACCCCCTCCCACCTGTCTACCGGAACTTCGGAGGGCATTGCTTGATGAGTGGTGTAATATACCCCAAGATCAGATTGATAATTTGATACTCAGCATGCGTAGGCGTTGTAAGGCCTGTATTGCATCGTCCGGGAGACACACTCCGTATTAACCATCATACTAACCGTTTTTTGTAAATAAGTTCTTTTTTGAAATTAGCTCCAGGGAGTAAAAATCGCAATTTTTATTAATTATGTCAAACATATAGCATCTTTTTTGCTCTTTACCTTTTGTTTAATAAATAGACTTTACAAATAAGTCAAATTTGTTTTGCTTCTGTCTCTTTCTTTGCCTGAACTTCATTATCCTTAATTTATGGACATGAGTGTATATCGGCACACACAATAATAAATAATTAAATAAAAAATTTCTCCTGAAGTAAGAAAAATAGTAGCAGAGGATAGATGTCATGTGACAGGACACAAACATGTTTTTTCTTGTTCTTTTATATATGTTTATGTTAATGTATTATTCGAAATAAACCTACGTTTCTGTATTATTATTTTTTTTCTTTTTGCGGCTCAATTAAAGTTAAACCTTGTTTGTTTGGCCCAAGTTAGCCTTTGAGTTTGACACCCTTGTAGTACAATATAACCGAAATTGAACGAAAATCCTTTGTTGAATTGTTTTGAAAAAAAATCTTACACAGTGAAGGGAAATTGGTGTCAAATTTTCTATCATTTTTATAAGAAAATAACAAAAAGGAAAAGGATAATCCACTTATTTTCAAGAAAGTAGAGATACTTTTAGTAGATTACGATATTTCGATTTGCAATTCTATAGTTTTACAACTACCATCCCTCCTCTACCCCTCCCCCCATAATTATATGAAAGTTCTTCATCACACGCGAGAGCTTTTATTTCTAATATGATACTGTAGTTGTTGTTTTTTAAAATCTGATACTGATACCTACATTTTTAAGATTCTTATTCTAAAGAAATGTATTGTGTCCTAATCTTTATCATGAGAGTTTCCGTCTAAATAAATTTTTTGCCTAGAATTTTTTTTTCTTCGTAAAACATAATTTTTTTTTTTTTCCCTTGATATTTTAAGATGAGAAATGTGTGTGTGACGTTCCGTCTTGATAATAAATAATTTAAAAATTCATTATAAGGAATCAAAAGTTGATTCTCTATTTCTTAGAAAACTATTTCCTCTCGTATTACCATATTCATTTTATTTTAAAAATAACCTATTATTCTTTGAAGAAAACATGTATATTAGAAATTTAAGCAATTAGAAAACAATCTGTAGAGACAAATTTGGATAACTTAAAAATGAATACAAAAACACGCAATACGCTGTAAGAATTTATGACCACCATCATTATTCAAATAGCATCTAATTTTAATGTAGTTTGGAAATAATCAAAACTATACAAAATTATCACAATCTATACCAGTTTTTGGCAGTCGTTAAGAATTTGACTCCAAATCACGAGCATGTAACTGACATTCTATAAATTCTAATCGTTATTTTCTAGAAAATTCGAATAGAAATATTGCAGGTGACACACTGCAGGCACTTTGTTCCAACCTTTTATTTAAGACACCGAATCATCCTTGCCATTCGCCACGTTTTTTCCCCTTAATATTTTTTTTAAGAAAAGGATTTGATGGATCGATAGAGAGTAATCAGAATACTGAGAGTAATAACTGTTTATGAGGGTAAAATTCCCAAAGGCAATACACGTGTTCGATAATAATGATAGACTTCTGATTGATTTCTTTTTCAAAAAAATAATGTGAATCTTTTTATTACACACTAGATAAAATATTAGCCTGCGTTGTTAAGCTAAACAGATAGGATTTTTTTAAAAAAAATTCCAATATAAAGTCAGGTGAAATCATTTTAAATGATAAGTCACATATTTTAACATAAGAGGTTTAACTTTTTTTTTATTAATAGCAAAAAGTAATAAAATAATATTTTAAAGAATAATATAATATTGTAATGAATGACTTTTAAAAAAATGAAATTCTTTCATCAGAAAGAGGGGGGGGTAAAACATCATCGTTGTACAAAATTTTTGTAATTCTTTTTCGTGGAAAGTTCCACTAAAATTTATTTAAAAATTAATCAAATCTTTTAAAATCAGGCATGTTTTAAGTTTATTAGCAAATGTGATTAACATAAAAGAAATCCTTTACCCGGCATTCCTCGCGGGAAAAAAAACGAACGGAATTTCATGCGCTGGGTATCTCATACCCAAGGATGTTTACATTGTTTTTACCGTAAAATTTGTATACAAAGTTGCAAGAGGAAGAAAAATAGGAAATACAATATGTTTATTATACTTTTCACACGTAAATTTAATTTTTCTGTTTTTTAGTGCATTCAGTACATCGTTTATACACTCCTTTGGACTTCGGGGCTAGTGAGTGCGATGTTTTCACTGGAACTTCATTTTTTACGGAAAAAATTTCGTAGAAGCATTGCTTGCTGGTTTCTACATTCTTCTGTAAATCGAAATCTAAAACACCTCAGAAATCAGCGTCTGGTTCGATATTTAGTAGGTGGTTTCTGAGTACTAAACAGAATAATTTACGCATAATAATATAAAAAAATATTGTCATAGAAATAACACAGAGAATAATTTATCATTGCAACGTTCAACAACACCAAAAAATATTATCATTGGCTGACGATTACATTTTCTAGCCATTGAATATGATTTGGTCATTTTATCAATGACGATAATTGCTCCCTCAGTAAAATTAAGGAAGATATTTCAGATTTCAACCAAACCTGATGAGGATGGTGCTGCAGATGAATCCACTGTATCACCACTATGTATTGCTGGAAGTAGAAGATAATTCCAATTTTTCTTGGATCCATGTGAAACAATTGTTGTATATTTTTAAAACTAAAGATATGAGTCAACTTCTTTATTCTTTAAATTCCAAAATTTTGGAATTTATTTTTTAATTTTCTTTTATTGTTCCAGCAATAGTTATTTTCTTTTACAAAAGTTCAGTTGAAAGTGGATAAGATATGTACCAATGTCGGCGTAGCGTCTAACACGAATGCGGCCATCATGGTGCCACAAATTGAAGCGTGATTCATCTAAAAAGACAACTTGGTGCCAATCAGCTTGCCAGGCTCTGTGCTCATGAGCCCAATGCAGACGCAGACGTCGATGGTTTGCCGTGAGGGGGATCCTGTATAGAGGCACCCTTGCACGCAATCCACGGTGCAGCAGACGTCGACGAATTGACGAAGCCGACATTAGTCCACCTGTAGTAGTAGACCAACGTGCTGCCAATTGCCTGGGGAAGCTGTACGGTCATTTACCGCCATACGGAGCAGTTGTCGATCGTCGCGCGCTGCCGTCACCTTCCGTTGTTCACTGCCAGTTTTTCGTGTTGTTCGGTGCTCGTCGGTCCACTGCTTCCAAACTCGCATCACTGTGGAACTGTGCCGCTACACACACGAGCTCCTATTGTGCGATAGGAAAATTCTCCTTCTTGAAGACCGATAATCCTCTCCGTTCAAACTCCGTAAGTTGTTGGAATTTCTCCTTATTTCGTTGTGGAGGACTACTTAGGTCTCACTAAACGTTCGCCACTAACAAATGATCATTAACTATTTTCAACGTCCCGCTACAGCCCTTTATTTATACGTTTTCAGCATCAGTTCAGAGGGCGCTGCGCACGCCACGCATGTGCGGTGGCTCTGAAACTTAACTATTTTATGTAACAACCTATAATTGATGTCTGCTGCAAAGTTCATTTAATTCTGATGATTCTTTCATGGTGTTGCATTTTTTATAAACAGCAGTGTATTTATTTTCCACAATGTCTCCCTCTTCTTCAGTTTCAGCGGAGGAATCATACTTGCTATAATTCCCCTAATCATTTGATTCTTCCTCATCATCACTGTTAAGACTTTCTTCACCCGAAAATACTGTTGTACTATATCTATTAAATACCGTATTTATTAAATATCACATTTCTTCATCATAAGTACAATAATGAATCAAAGCATAAGAAAGATTTAAAGCGTGTTCATGCATTCAAAACTGTAATGCCGATTCGCGCATAGGGTATAACATACCCGAAGAGGAGGTAACCAAAATATATACTTAGAATTCGCCTGCACGCTAAGACCCCTCAAAGTACATCGTTTGTGTCCCTAGCAGCTCGATCGCGCTCTTGAGATTTTATGTCGAGAAAATCCAGTACATTTGAAACATGGACAACTGACGGTGCGTTATAGATTGTTGAAGTCGCGCGCTCAGATTTACTGAAGCAAGTACATTACACAGCTCTTTTTAATGTAAATATTACATTTTACAACAGGTAAAACAATATTTTATTTCGATTAGGATTCATCGGTGTAAAATGAACAAAGCACTATCGCGCCGTTTGGTGTTTCTTGACATAAAATTAAAAAAAGCGCTATCGCGCTGCTTGGGTCTTTTCGTACTCATTCTGAGAAAGTGCGGTTGCGCTGTTTGGGATTCTTCGACGGTGTTTTTTCAATACCCCTGAGACTCAGACGGTTAAAGTCAACTACACGAGAAACTATCCATTTTCCAAAAAAGGCTTAGAAGGAGCGTTGAAAAAAGTCAGACGGTGGGTATGAATGCGCGAGAAGTGCCGGTTTAAAAATTCCCAGCAGTGAGAATTTGAGATTTTGATTTATAATTCACGTAGCCTCCATTAAAGAGAGGCGAAAATTTTCTGCATTTAAAACAAATTTTCTATTGAGATATATTCTTTTTCAGCACCCGCGTTTCAACTCCTGGCGACTGATTTGATGCAGAAATTTACGGATAGAATGCTTTAATCCAATATTCCAAAAGTTACACGATTATCTGAAATAAGAAACATTTCAAACAAGTCATTCTGACGAAATTGAATGTCCATAGCGAAAAAGAATACTGAGCCTATTCGGTATTTATGAATTTCTTGAATTAATTTCAGTTTTAAGAGCACATTTATTGTAAAGAATAAATAGTATCCTTTTGAAAAATGTGGTGAAACACTGTCCTTCGACAAATGGAGCAACAATGAATACTTTCTTTCGGAGATAATAATCTATTGCATAACGAATCGTTTGAAAGACCACCAACACAAACATGCATCCATATGAAAAGAGGAGAGATCTCTCTCACCGATTCTTTCAAGCAAACCCTTACCATTTAACGCGTGAGCGACAATAACAGAGGCTAAACACTTCAAGAAATAAATTAAGACGGCGTTCATTGCTCGATGTTAACGAGCCTATTTGCAGGAACAAAGACAGCTTTTTTTCCCTTTCCTCAAGTTCTTTACCTTCAGTCCTTGGCGAACCGCCACCAAATTTTCCCCGTCGGTCTCTAAAAGATCACCTCATTCTTCCCGTTCCCTCATCTAGCAAAGTGAGGAAGATTCCAGAGACCATTTTCAAAGAAACAGAAGGGCATATATATACATACACAAGAAAAATCACATATATAATAGATGGTCTCGCTCCCCCCTTCACTCAACTACTTTTTTTTTTCTTTTCTGAAAGAAAGACGCAACGAGGAAGGAGCCTTTTCCCAGGCGTTCCAAAAAGGCTACGCACGAATGATTTTTATTTGACATTTAAGATACCCGCCTCAGAAGATGTCATCTATACCTTTCCGGGACGCTTGGCTAGGCCTCATGCAACAAAAGCCACAAAATGAAATTGTTTCTGAAAAGGCGTTACCGGCGTCGCAACGGTGGTGTGGCCGCACTTTTTTGTTACAAGAGTCTACAATTAAAGCTGTCTTCGACGAATCACGTTAAGTAAGGCAAAAATAAATCTTTATGCTAATAGTACAGGGTAATAAGACAAGAAAGACGCCAATGGTGATTTCAGAGAACAAAATATGAAATACTTCTTTAATATTTTCACGGAACAGAACGTGAGTTGCAATAAAATTTGCATTCGTATTCAAACTTAAGCAAAGACTCGTTAACAGGTACACTTATGTCAATAAATAAATATTTCAACTTTTTTTCAAGTTGCTGTTCGGAAAACTCAAAGTTTTTTTTATAAATACACAATTTTATTAAAAGAAATGAATATTTATGAATTACTACTTAAAGTAATAACTAATAGGTTAAAAAAGGTATTCTTACCAGCTTTTTTTTGCAAAATAAATATAAAAAAAAAGATTATCTGAATGTACGCAGATTTAAAAAAAAGAGAGGAGAGATGATTAATTTCTTTTATCATGTTAATGACGAAATCCATCTCAGTTAATAATGTGGAAGAGATAAAATATATATTACAGCGATATTGTGCATTTGAATTATTGAAAATTCGAATTCATAATAATTCAAAAGGCTTTTTTTTTATTTGAAATTCAAAGAACGTTCTTGAAGTTCTTTCACATAACACCTATGCGACAGTTTTTACAATCATGAATTTGCGATTAGAACCTTTAATTCGATTGAAATTAACTTAGCAAGTAACCATTCTACGATAAAAACTATGAATGGACATTTCTTCCGATTAGTTTAGTATAATGTAACTGGAGCTTTTTTTTCAGTTGGTTTAATTTTATCATTTCAAAGAATATTTTTAATCAAATAAACTATTCACTCACACAAACGTTGTTATTCCAGCTGCAATAAAAAAATTTCGCTTATATAATAAATTGTCTTAAAAAAATATTATATTCAACCAGCTCTTAAATTATTTTTGAGCGGTAAGATTTTTGAACAACAACAATAAAATGCTTTCCATACTATGTTGTAATTTTTAAAACTTTCAAAAATTGTTTCTTTTCAGCACAAAATAGCTTTCATATAAAATGTTTATAAAAATGCAAGCCTGTAGATTTATTGCAAGCTTAAAAACGTTTATATTCTCTTGCTTAAATTGGTTTATGCCGACATCAGATCTTAAATATTATGCCCTCTCAACAATTATACGAATAAAGAAAAGAGGGGTGGGGATTAAAACAAATAAATAAAAATATCATTTACCACATGCTCAGACGTAATATAAAATATCAAAAGTATAAAAGTACACATTCGCCTCTGTTTATAACAATAATAAGCAAAATAAAATGTGCAAAGTATCACGAGGTGTTTCTTGGGTACTCCGATACATAAGGAAATTAAAATCATAAAAATAAGTTTCATTGATAAAATTTTGAAGCACATTTTTTTATAATGATGTGCAATCACTTTATATAATAAGATTGCATTAAATATAAACTGAAAGGTTAAATTATTCATAGTTATTTGGAATAATATTATAAATTAAAAACGATAAATTGTAAACCGGACAAAAAGAGGCTAAGGAAAAGCAATCACATACCTCACACTGATCGAAACGACTGACAACAATTCGAAAAAGGAAAGATTTCCCCTGTCCTATAATAAAAGGCACAATTTCGTTACAATCTTTATTGCATTTCTTTACACGTAAAAATTATAATCCAACACTCTTATCGTTTTTTAAAAAATAATTTAATCTTTAAATCTCAATTAAGCAAAGATAAAAAAGTTGTCTAAAATTTTTTTGCATTAATATGAAGTTAAATTATAACTTGTCGTGGATTTTCACCATAAAAAAAAAAAAAAATTCTGTTAATATTGGCGATAAATCCATTTGATTCTGGGGTTTCGTGGCGCAACAAATACAAATGTTTAAGCTGAGCCAAACAAGAAGTTGAGAGGGATTACATTACTGTGCTAAAAAGAATAATTTCAAAACAAAGAATAATTTCAAAACAAAGAATAAAGTGAAAGAACCACCAATAACTAACGATGCGCAATCTAGCACAATAATAAAGAAACTAACAAACGGAGACTCAGTGCGACTTTTATGTGATTCATAAACCACAAAATCAATTTTTTCTTAAATTAAAAAAAGCAAGATAAAAATAAACGTTGACTAAGAATTCAAAGGCCTAGGGATACGGATGCGGTGCAGAACCAATCGACAAAATTTACTCTGTACAAGATTTATATAACATGTCTTCTGTATTTTTATTTCCCTTTTTCTAGAAGCTGTGAAAATGAAGGAATCAGGATTGCGGATATAGATTTAATGAGAAATAAAAATATTTTTGTCTTCACACAGATTCTAATATTCACATAGACATTAAAGAGGAAAAAAATGCAGAGGTAGCAATTTCTTAATGGAAGTAACATCTTGTAGGAAATGTATAAATAAACAGTACATCGGAGTTTTTTTTCCGTTATACCCAAGTGATTTACGCGAAAATTTTTCTTACGTGATTATGGTCGCTTAATAGGAATCAACCCACTTAGAATGAGGAATGCAAGCTAGAGCTAGATTTGCATGGGGTATCCCATCGCAGAAATTATTAAGGAATTCAACATTTCTCAATTTACGGTATCAGGAGAGCGCGCGAGTGAAGAATATATAATTTAAAGTATTACCTCCTCAGAATGGACAATGCAGTAGCCGATCGCGTCTTACTAATGACCGAAACCAGCGTCAGTGTTACCAGATAAGCAGCAATACATTAAATATAAGCAACAATAAATGTAGGATGCACGACAGACGTAGCCATGAGGATAATGCAGCGAATTTTCGTATTGATGAAGTACTATGGCTCCAGAAAACCGTCCAGAATGTTCTTTTTTAACATGTCCTCGGCTACACCGTCTCTGTCGGGTTTGTAAACATATCGGTAGAATTTTGGATGACTGGAAAAACGTTGCTCGGAAAGTTAATAAGCGACGGCGGCAGGGTTCGGGAGTGGTGCAGACCCCACGAGGCCATAGAAATAAGCTGCACCGTGCAAGAATTGGTGGCCATTATGGAGCCGCCACCAATTCTTGCACGGTGCAGCTTATTTCTAGGACCTAATTCACGCAGCCCACACCATTATGGTGTGGGCTGCGTGAATTAGGTCCTCTGGTCAAACAGCAGCAATAACAGACTGAAAATAAAAATGTCCAGCAACTTGGAAACAATTTGCAGCCATTCATCCACGCAAGCAACGATGAAATTTTCCAGGATGACAATGCAAAATGTCACTGGACTGAAATCTTTTTCGACTGATTGAGGAGCATTCCGGGAAATACCAGCGGATGATTTGACCACCTAGATCGCCAGATCTGAATCAGCACGTGCATCAAATTCTGCACTGACAGTGTGAGTGAATATTTTTTCAATAGACTTCCGACAACTTGTTGAGGCAATGGCATGTCGAATTGCTGCATTTAGCAGGGCAAAAAAGGAGATACCACACGATATTAGAAGTTTCCCATAACTTTTCACACTTCAGTGTATTAAACACAAAAATGAACATAGAATCCCCCCCCCCTCTATTTGGATCATGTTTTATGTAATGCAATTAGCCTGCTACAATGCTTTAAGCATGTATACAATATTTAAAACTAACTTGCCTTTCTATGAAAGATTCAATAGGAAGGAAAAAACACGAAAGTAAAAAAATAATGAAACTACAACTTTTAACATGTAACGCAACATTGTTAATGAATAATCCGCATAATTAAAAAAAAAGAGCTTTCCGGCATTATTAACAAATGTCGATAACATAAAATTATGCTCAAACTATAGAAATCAATGAATGAAAGTGAGATAAAAAAAATTGCATCCTTTTTTTTTTAAATTCAGAAAACGCTTTTTAGAAATAAAAAAATTTCAAAAAAAAAAAATCCATTTTGAAATTTATTAAAAGACAACGAAAATAAATTAATATTGCAACTTTAATTGTATCAAAGAAACAGAGCTTCCCAACGTAGCTAAATTTTAGAAAAGGAAGGGAAAAAAGCATTACATTCTTTAGCATCTCCTATCGCCGAAACAAATCCAAAAAACGTTTAAGCCATTATTCATTTGCTGGTTTATTTTTGGTCAAAAATTTACAATTTTTCAATACGAGGTACCCTTCTTCTGGTAGCAAATCTTGCACAATATCAATATTTCTTCACATTTAGTGAACAAAAACTGAATTTTCTTGTAAAGTCTTGATAGCAATAACAATAAAAGTTCAAGCATTTCTCATTGGAGATCATTGAGTAAAAAAGAGATATCATACGATTACCGATTTACTTATAAAGCTCGCAATTATAATAGCGTCTCACATAACGTTTTTTGATAAATGTTCGATATTTTCAAGTTGTACTTTTATTTCGGTAAGCAGTAGCTAAATTTCGTGATTAATAGTTTTACGCTCAAAGACATTTCGATTTTTTTTTTCTCTTGTAAGGAACTTTGAAAACTTTTGTCAGATTTAAACTTAATTTTTTAGATATATATGGTATAAGCAAAACATTAGCCATCTGTTGCAGCCAGTTGTACCTTCGACATAAATAATGCAGAATAAATTTTAAATTAAAAAATAAAATTTAATTTATGAATTAATAATTGAAAAAAGCTGTTTTCACATCAAGTGCCATCCACTACAAGTTTGAAAAACGAATTTGAACTTGAATGGATGCATAGAAAGTATTTTATTAACGATTGAAATTTTGAACTATATATATATATATATATAGGGAGAGAGTGAATTAATAGTAGGAATTGAAAAAGAGACGGCAATGTAATTAATTCCACATAATTTAAATCATCGAAACTGAAACACATTAAACAAATTTTATTCCTAATTATAAGGATGGATACCCAATCAAGTCTTTTAAAAGATTGTAATGCTCCCATGTTGTGAAAGATTAAGTAATGCAGCCTTTGATGGTTACAGGAACAAGATATTTTTAATGTTCATGAAGTTCCACAACACAAGGAGATATATACACACACACACAAAATACATAGTGTAGGAATGAGACATAAAAGGAGGGAAAGGCTTTCCCTGACTCCACGTGTACCCATCGCTCGGGGACCGTCCGGCGGAAAAAGATCTCAGGAAAAAACGTTCTCTTTTTCCCCCAAGAACAAGTAGCGCCACCTGGCTGTCGTTATTTGTCAAGGGAAGGCAGAGTTTAAATGTAACTGTTACAAGATGAAGTAATATCAACTACCTTTTTTTGTTTAAAATATTATCAGAACAGAATATTTTTATCTGTGTAGAGAACAAAGGTTTTTAATATAACGGTATTAGAAAACAATCAACCATATACTTTTTTTATCAACTTAAAATATTTTTAATGAGTAAAAAAATAAAATATATTTAAAAAAGTATTTTCAGAAATATTTTTTGAATGCTTCTAAGATAAGGATTATTTTTTCTTTCTTTCTTTTAAGGTATTAAGATGAATTTTTTCAATAATCGACTCATCTAGATTAAAAACAGACATGTATATATCACGCACATTTTTTCGTCTCAAATCAATTTATTACGTTTGAGCACTCTTCAATTGAATTAATTTAAAAAATAAAATTAATGTTATTACTTACTGATTAATTTTATTATTTATTTTAAATCACCTGTCATATGTTCCCGTTCTTTAAATGAAAGCATAACATTTCTTACAACATATAATTATTTAGATTATTTAAAAAATTCCCTTTAAAAAAAATCAAGACATGATATTAAATTTTAAAGAACATTATGTAACTTACGAATATAATTGTTATTTGTTTATTCCAACTTAATCGTACTCATAATAGAACATTTTTTGTGACATAAAGAAGTAAACAGATTTTAAACAATCCATATTTTTTTTTTTACTTATCTTAACTCAAATAAATGCATTTATGCATTTTGAAAGATATTAGAAAATTCTCTCAATCAAAATGCAGAATATCCTTAAACATATTCATCAGTTTTTAATTTTTTTTAATGCAAATAAAGTACGGTAGTAGATGTTTTACTTCTTATTCATCACCAAGCGATTTTTTAAAAACATTCACAAAACTACGATTTACACGCAAAAAAAGTGACGTTTGGTAAAATGTTGTTATTCTGTTACGGATTTTATAAAAATCCCGCTTCTATTAAATCGAATAAGTTTCTAGAAATAAAATAAAAAAATAACGAAAAATACACAACAGCTCGCTTCGAAATGACTTCAAAAAATGCTTAATATGATTTACAAAATGTTCAAAAATTATCTAAAATATTCTTCAACATGAACCCTTTAAAAAAATCATCTGGAAGGGCTACGACAATTTTTTAAAAAAACCCCACATCTACAATAAACTCGGATGTTGACATTCCAAGAAATATATTTCCTAGGGGATAAAAAAAAGTAAACCTGAGAAAAATTACAAAAAATTATTAAATTTTTTAAAAAGTTATTTTCAAAACACATGTTTCTTTAATTTGAGCAATATTAGATTCATTAAACAGCTCGCATGTTGAAAACAAGATGGCATTACCTCACCAGTTTACAAATAACACTGAAATATTAGATGGCTTATATATTTATTTTCTGTCTAAATTAGAATTTTTGAATATTAAATCTAATTGTAAAAAGCTATACACACGATTTATTTGTCTGTAACTATAACAGCTACAACCGAATTTTTAAAAAAGGGTATATGGTTCAATTTTATAAAACTATCATAAATTAATTCCTGACCTAAATATCAAAAATAAAATCTTCAAAATAAAATTAAACCCCAAGAAAAAAGTTCAAACACGTGCGCAAAAATTCGTTGATACTCTATCACTCCTTTTCGAAACTGGAAATGTGGAATAGACAAGAACACAGATAAAACCAAAAAAAAAGAAGCTGCGTTCAATGACCAAACATAGTGTGGTTGAATTTCATTCACTACTTCAGCGATTCACTATCGTATTACGAATGCACAAACAAAACTCGTGAGAACAAGTCTCCCGTCTGACTAACATTCAAAACGATTCTACAGCAATGGGGATTAATAAGGGATGGAATCAGGCTAGGTATCTGTTTCTTAGGATGAAGGGGGTAGGGAGGGTAGCAACCGACAGCTGAGTATACATAATGTAGGGTGAATGCCATCCTGATTTTTCCACTTAGTAACTGTGATCTAACTCCAACCTTCCTTCAAAATGATACATTTTTAAGGAACAAGAGAGGTTGTTTGTTTTATTCGTTTTTGTGTGTGCACCATAAAAAAAAAATTCAATAAATTATTATTACTTTCAAATTCAACATCTAAATTGTGAAAATAATTCTGTTTTTAATGTTTGTTTTCAAAATAATATTTTTAAAAAAATACACACACATATGTTTTTCATTTATAGAATACAGATTGATATTCTGAGACCCAATTTTACTATAAAAGTTCATCTACAAGAGTAAAAAAATAATAAATTTATGGATACCACAACGATTTCTGAATACGGACTGATATTTCGCTAAATAGCAAGGAAACCTCAAAATAAAAGTTTAATTTCCCAAATGATATAGTTATTATAATTAAATAACATCATAAAAATCAATACAAATAATTTTGACAGTAAAAACTGTATAACATTATTTTAGTTTTTATTTAGAGGCGGCTTTTTATCTAATAAACCTACTTTTAATGACTTTCCGAAATAATAAACGGAAAACATAGATGGAATAAGACAGTCCAGAACAGTGAACATGTCAGTAAAAGTTTTTTGAGAGACAGCTTAAAATTATTCAAGTCCTTTCATCGCAATAAAAGATATTTTTTACGCAGAAATTGATCCAACTTCTAGAAATACAGAAGGAGGGGAGGGGGGGGGAGCTTGATACAGTGCGTAACGAAGTATATTAGCCCTCTTCCCTTACAAAGTCAGGTTTTGGCCCCAAGCTCCGGACAGGACGTCTATCAAGCTTTGGGCCGCCAAAAATCCTGCCTCTCCTCTCCACCTTCGCGAAGCGAGAGTGTACGTTACGCCACTGGCTTGATGTAAGACATTGTGGGTCATCGATACTTTAATAAATTTTACTAGTGTCAATGAAAACACAGCAAAACAAGATTGGAAGAGAAGGGAGAAAATGCTTTAACATGAATGAACTGCTTCCGGCGCAACAAGGAGAAAAAAGAATGTTTTAACATGAATCTTGTACTACAGAGTTTAGTTCCTCACCCAACACTTCATTAATAATTTTGTGAAGCCGCAATAGAAATAAATTTTAGAGCTATAATGTAGGCATAGCAACAAGCTGAAAATCATAACACTGAAAATATTTCCAACAACATTGAAACAGAGTAAACCCATTGAACCAAGATGAAATGAATTCGACCCAACTTTCACCTGGATGTGGTAGTTGATGAATTTTACCAACTGACGCGATGAAGTGCAGTTCTCAACCGAACAAACGGCCATGAATCACAACGCACACGCCCTTTCCACCTTTTGAGCATATCGTCACACGAGTTGCGGGTTTTACTCAGAAACTCGACTAGTTTGCCAACGAAGAAAAAACTGGTTGTTACGGGGACGCCATCTTTAAATACATCTAAGTATTTGCGTGCGAGCGCGAATTCGTTCTTTGTTTATTTGCTCATTTTTCTTTCGAATCAAGCTCGACTTTTCTTTCCTTGTTCAGTTGGTGGAAGGTCGTTGGACTGACATGCGATTTTTACTTCAAAATTTTTTTTTATCTTTCGTTTCCACCGGGCTGCTGACTCGCCAGACTGCATGTCTTCTCCAATGAAGGCGCCCGTGAAAAAGATGCGCAACGAATTTTCTCGTCAAGAGAAGTGAAAGAAAAAAACTTTCTCCCCGTCTGATACTCTTGGCCTTTAGATAAAGCTCCAAACTTTTTTGGCACGCGTTACCAAAGCTTCACAGCTTTTCCCTTATTTAACTATAGGTTGATGTTTTTTTAAGTTGGAATAAACATGGAAAAGAGCTCGTTAAATTGCGTTCTTCCAATATAATTTCCAAATTATAGCGAAATAGATTCATTATACGTCGCATGATAAACGAATATGATAGAATATATATTCGAAATCCAAATAATAAGCACTTTTGATTGCAAAATTTTTGGTTTATAACTAACAGTTAATAAACTGGTTGAAAAGGGCAGGTATCTCTTAAAGCAGTACCGATAACGGTTATTAGAGTTGGATACCTACGGAAAATTCCTAAGACAATAAAGATTACAAATCTTTCTGGATAACTTTTCAACATTAACTAAACTTTTTTTTATAAGCAATAGATAATTTTGCTTTTCACAAGTCCCTTCCAAGATTCGCAAGTTCGTATTTAAAATTAATAATACACAAAACAAAATAAAATTATATATTTTACGATATTTTGAAAACACATATAATGATGAAGTATATGACAGATATGACACTAATGAATTGCAAGCAATGAAATTAGGCTAAGCAAAGATCGAAATGGAGTCAACAGATATACAGAATATTTCATTAGAGATAGAAGTATATTTTCCAGGGTAACAACAATTGAGAAAATCATGTTGCCAAATTAACTCCAAAAATATAGCAATAATTGTACCTACATAAATTAATCAAAATAATTAAATGCATTTGTTTATTTTCTATGCAAGGAAGTACGCATCGTTCTTTCCTCCGGAGAGAAACTCATGCTGCCAGCTCTTATCTATTATTGTAGGATTACCAAAATGAGTTTTCCTTTTCTTTCCGTAACTGTAAAAATTCTATACACGAGTGAAAAGAAGCATCGCCAAAAGGGACGGAAATGACATCTGGTTTGTCATGATGACCATGGCTTCGCTATTTATAAATGAGAATAGTCTTCCGAGATCTTTTCTACCAGGTATGGAGAATGAGAACGGAGTTATAATTGTACAAATTGCTTTTTATGCATGATTGAATCAAAAAATTTAACTTAATGAACTCGAGGCTTTTTAAAGCTATTTATGTAGGCTATTGAAACACGTACACGTAACTTTCTCTTTTACAGGTTTTAATATGAATATCAACAACTACTCAACACATATTGCAGCATACATATACATATTTTTTTATGAAATTAGAAAGCAATATTTTGTGACTGGTTGCTTATTAATGTTGCACCCTGAAGCAAGACGAGGATTTTTTTCAACAGATCTCGTAATTTTGAACCACAATCAAAAGACGAGGACGACACT
The DNA here is from genome assembly GCA_019973975.1 of Trichonephila clavata. Taxonomy (NCBI): domain Eukaryota; kingdom Metazoa; phylum Arthropoda; class Arachnida; order Araneae; family Nephilidae; genus Trichonephila; species Trichonephila clavata. Next base: position 81,551 of record BMAO01019557.1, on the reverse strand, counting down.
TCTGATAGCAGTCCACTTTCTCAGGGTCCACACTATGTCATGAGAAGTACGTTACTCTGTGCATATTTAAGTATGAGTCCCATTAGTTTTCATTAGCATCTGCAGTCAAATCTAAGACTTGACAGAGCAACACCTGTTACGAATTTATGGCCACGGCCTTTTGGTTTTTACGGCCTGATATACTTGTAATATATTGTCGGGATAATTTAAGGAGAGGAGACTAAGAAAAAAATTAATTTCTTACAAGGATCTCAAATGACTTCAACAATTTTTTGTGGCTTCTAAATGTTTTCAGACACGTTCGTCCAATTGAAAAAATTATGTGCTACATATTTTTTCACATACTCTATTATTTATTAATATAATATTATTTAAATTAAAATATACATATCTATGTTTAAAAGATAAAATCTCTTATTCCGAAAATTAACTTACAAAAGCATTTGGACCTTTAAAGCAAAAAAATAATTTAATTATGAAAAATTTTATCTGAAATAAACTAATTTTTAACTTAGAAAAATATGTTTCATTTTATACTGAGCATATATTAATTGAAATTATATTATTAATTAAGAAAGAATTTTAATTCATTGTTAAACATCAAAAATAACGAGTGAGTGAGAGAGAGAGAATATTAACGTCGCACTGATTAGCAACACGAGGGCTTTTGGCGACGGTCCGCGTAATTTTGAACCATGGTCAAGTGACGCGGACGACACCTGAGCTGGGACCCCCCTCCTAACTACCACACCACACCAACGGGAGGACGTTTGAGCTCTCGAAAGATTTAACGTGCATCGCTCCCCTACACGGCGGGTCTTTAGTGGTACAAGGATCGAACTCATCACATGCTAGCCATGATCCGATGCCTAGACCACTCGGTCACCACGGCCCCCAAAAATAACGAGAGAAAAAAACTGAAGTTATGGTGAATTGCTTTGAAGCTTATGGTAGTTTAAAAATCAGTCTAGGTAGGTTCAATATAAAACCCTGCATTGCTTACACAAATAACGAATTTCGCTTTTATCCTTAAGGTACACATGGCACCTAGTAGCAGGATTTGTTTTTTTTTCTGAGATGCAGAAATATAGAAAAAGTTCACATCACTCTCGTTTGGTTTGCTACCTAGTAGTTGTGCCCTAAACAAAGGATGTACACGGTTTTGAATTAGTTCTGCTATGTTGAATCGAAAGCTCCCAATTACGGTTCCTGAATATGGTACGGTTTTAAATTTATCATTATTCTCCAATTTTCGTTAATCATAAAATGCAGGAAAATTATGAACCTTCTTAAAGGAACAGTCTGTGAAAAAATTGGTGTATGTACTATTGACCTTTTCGACCAAAGTATTTTTAAATCTGGTTTTATTCCTGATATAATAATACATAGCACTTTTATTTCGCCGACAGTTAAAAGGAAACATTCTGCATCTACATATTATATTTTTTTGATGAGAGGATGACCTTTCTTCAGCTTCTGCTCCCCCTTATTAGTTTATATTGATGTAATATTTCCTAAAACTTCACATTCAACACTTCAAAACCTCTAATGACTCACAATTCGCTCTTAGTTTGCGTAAAATTAGGGTATTTATACCAAACACTTCCGTAAATTTCTTTATTGCAAAGGCATTATTCATTTCCTTCACTAAATATATTCTTGTGATGTGCCTGCATAAACAGAAAGGTCATTATGACCACTTATTAATTGCCCTACCACTCTTTGTACAATCTTTTTTAATAATATACAAATAACCTCTCTTTTATTAGTAGTACCAATTGAATACACACTTAATTCTCCTGATTTTTCACAATCACTTCAATCACCTCAATCTACACTTTTCGTACTCGTCATTTCACCGGAAAGGGTTACTAAAAAATAAACAAGTAATAAAACATTTAATCTTAAGTTCTCTCTCTCTCTCTCTGACAAGCTTAAGTTTTTTTCCCCCTCACGCTTAAAATAATTTTTTAAAAAAATAACAGAATGTTTGAAGAAAAATGCTTTCGTGTTTATTTTTGTAATACATTTTACGTATGTTAGATTAATGGAAAGATAATGTACCGAGAATTTTATAATTTCTGGGCAACCGAATTGAACTATATTTACTCATTTCGGAATCTTATGTTTGCAATGTTTTTAATTTTCCTAGTTCGAAATCATATATTTCTAGCGTTCTGTTTTTCTATGAAAACGAATAATATAAGAGACTGTATTGACATATTAAGCAGTATTCATTTTGTCGTACCAGCGAGAAGATTGTTTTCGGCAATTAATTTCTTAATACGTATTATTTTTTATTCGCAATGTGTTTTTTTATTGTTCCTTTGTGAGTGTGTGTGCTTTGTTCAGCTTTTTCGTGTTTTTCTTTATTTTAAATGTGTTTCTTTTCATTTTTAAAACTCTCCAATTTGTACCTGTAATATTTTATAGATCTTGCTTTTTTTATCGTGTCATGCACTCTGTATATGAAGGTGTTTGTGTGTGTGTGTTTGGTTATGTATGGATTATTTTAAAGAAAGAAAAAACTCATTTTAATGTGCTTTGGATGAATTTAGAAAAAAACATAGCAAAAAACTAAATTTTGTCCAAAACATATTGTTACAATTGACAATGAAAAGTAAACAATTCAATTTCAGTAAAATTATATTTCACTTATGTTTTTTTTTTCGAAAAAAGGAAACCGATTTCAGGTCACACCAAAAATATCGAGGATCACATAATTTTTTTTAAAGTTATATGAGCCACGTATCTTACGTTCGAAAATATTTCTGGAACATCACAGCAGATTCCAGATAAGCGCAGAATAGTCTTTTTTACAATCAGCAGAATATGAAAAGCACACATGTAAAACTTTTATAATATTCTTCAAACTACTCTTATAGGTTTCTTAGTCATACAAGGACAGAAGCATCAGTCCACCCTAAAGGAGGCCCCTAGAACACCATACGCATGAATCATCTGGGAGAAAAGGTTTTGCACCAGGTGCTACCACACGCGATCGAGTTGGCGCCATCTGAGATGTTTCAAATCATCTGCAACTGAAAGGGTGACAAGAAGGTTCAACGCGGTACGAGTTCTACATTTCAACGAATGATTCTTGAAAGCATTAAATATTCCATTAGTAACAAAAAGGATGACAAAATTATTTACTTTAATGTTGAAAACTTGTTTCGTCCCCCCCCCCTCCCAAATGATACAAACTTGATCGAAAGTAACTTTAAAACCAAACACATACATCAACACAACTTCATAAAAATATGGAAAATAGATTTTTGAAAAAGACTTAAATGTTCAAATTTTTGCTGTATTATCTTCATCAATTTTAGAGAATATCTAAATTTAAAATTAAATGTACAGCAAAAAGTCAGGTAGCAAAATCACAAGGACATTTAAGCAAAATTTTACGAAAAGAGAAAAATAGATAGAAATCTTTTGATTCTTGTAAAGCAGCAAAATCGCAAAACGACAAACAGAAAAGAAAAATTATAACTAAATAAAAACGCTCTAACACAAAAAAAATCAATACGGATTTCTTAAGATGGGGCTCCCTCTTCCTTTTTCAAGTAAATTTCGAGAAAACCCTTCACCCCAAAGCAACAGCATGTAACTTCAAAATAAAAGTTGTCTCTTTCAATGTAATCCTCTTGCAAGATAAATTACACGTGAACGAAACAGAAAAGAAAAAGAAAAGTGTCTCATTTTCAGCACTGGAAGTGAGAGAAGCGATTTTGTAACCCATTTCAATCCTTTCGTGCCCTAATTCCACGAGAGAATGAAAACGGGGAGATGAATAAACCATTTTCCCAAGTGAAACTCCTTAGCAGGGATCTAGACTCCCTTGCAAGGCAAACGAGTATTCAGCAGGAGGTAAAGAGAAAAAAAGCAACAAAGCACAGCAAAACTTTTTTTTAATATTTAATAACCATTGACACAGTGTGCTATAATTCCATCAGGAATCGTATCACCTATAAAAAATATTGAGATCAAGCTTACCATATATGAAATGTACTACATACACAGGAAGAAAAGGGGAGAGCGGAGAAAGAAGATTATAGCATCTTTCAGGTCTTGAGAGCATACATATGATAAACAGTAAGAAAGTCGTAGCACTATTTCGCATGTCTAATTAAAATTTAAATTTAGTCTGGTTCTTAATAAAACATAGGGATTAATTTTCATTAAATCAATTCTGTGTTTTTACGCAAAAATGCAGTTCTTCCCTCCAAACAGCAGGGTATTTAAATTTTCACACCGATAATGTTTAAAAATGTCATTATTGGATCAATATCTTCTCTCTTTAAACGTCTGCAGGAAAGAAAAATAATGAAACTTTTAATGATCCAAATCAATAAGTAAGATGTATTTGTGAAATACTGTTCTAAAAATATAAACGACTAGAAAATGGAAACTCAATTATTTGCCTTAAGTTTATCTCAAACAAAATATTTCTGAAAATACGGCGAAACTTTTCAACAATTTATTCCACTTGGTAAAAAAAGCAATTTACTGTGTCCAACATCACCTCAAGCATAAATTACCTTGAATTGTTTATTTCTATCTCTAGCGATTTCAGAATTTCCTTTCTTTCAATTTGTTTAATAAAACTGATCATATATACTGAGTTAAAACATAGAAATTACCTCTTGAAAGTAAATCAAACAAATTTCATCGCACTATAATTCACTTACACGCAGAACGGGCATTAGTGAGTGAGAGTGAGAGAATATTAACGTCGCACTGATTAGCAACACGAGGGCTTTTGGCGACGGTCCGCGTAATTTTGAACCATGGTCAAGTGACGCGGACGACACCTGAGCTGGCACCCCCCTCTCCTAACTACCACACCACACCAACGGGAGGACGTTTGAGCTCTCGACATATTTAACGTGCATCGCTCCCCTACACGGCGGGTCTTTAGTGGTACTAGGATCGAACTCATGACATGCTAGCCCAGAACGGGCATTAAGAACGCATTACTGTTAGGTAAGAAATAAAATAGGAGAGGGTATTATGGGTGTCAAAATTTGATATATAAGAGCTATAAAACGTACCACGAAACTTTAAAAACAGACCAAGTAAAGAACCCTTCTCGGTATTTAATTTAAATTTTCTTTCCATTCCTAAAAATAAGTCTACAATATTTTTCAGTTCATTTATATTTAGTTCATATAATTTTTATAATCTAAAAAGTAATTTTTCTTCCAAAACATTTAGATTTTCAATTGCAGATTAAACTCAACAATTTGCTTCTTGTTTAATAGAATCAAATTTTCCAACGGTAAAAACTCGATTAAAATATTCTATTTTAAAACTTTTCATTAATTCCCCTCCCCCTCTACAACAATTTGAAAAGGGAAATGCATTTTCCCGATTTCACACACAGTGTTATCTGAAAAGAAATATGCCTTTAATAAATTTCGGATATTAATCAATTCTCGAAGCATTTTTCTAAAATTGCACTATCCTATTCCGATAGTGATCAGAAACTAATAATAAGAACACGCAAGTTGAATAAACGAAAGTTATGTGGAATGTTGTGGACAAAAACGAAAATTATTACTTCTACAGCCATGCCAGCTAAATGAATATCCCTGAGATAGGATAAATAATATCCAGGAAGGACAATTCATGCATTTATTAATGAAGAAATAAGAATGATTTACAGTTTTCTTAAGCGTACTCAGTTTTATAACCAGAATAAGCAAACTTACACGTTACAAGTTCATAGTTTCATCTGCATTGGGGCATCAGATTTCAAATGAAATAAATAATAGATAGAAATCTACTTCCTGGAGATAAGTTATATTTTGTATTTGAAGATATATTTTGAATTTCTTTTCAAATATTCAATTGAATAGTTTGTTCGCTTAATATCTTTATCGAGATTTTTTCCCTGATACTATTTAAGAATAACTTAACTCAGAGGCGCAACAGCTCATGAGGGTCAAGGCCTACTGTGCCCATATTAGTATACGAGACCTTGGGCCCTGGGGTGTATGAGCAGATGTTCCGATCAGGTGGCCAGTCTGATGCGAAATTCCCAGAGTTAAGTTCCCAAGCAAGCTTGGTATTCATTTATCGACCCACTGAAAGGATGAAAGGCTGAGTCGACCTTGCCCAGCCCGGGTTTTGAACGTCGGACCTGTGATGTGGAAGCGCGATGCAATGCCACTCAGCCACTGGCCTATACTATTTAAGAATATCCAACGGAATTTAGAGATCTACTAAAGCAAGGGTAAACATTAAGTCGATCGATGGACCACCAAGCCATTTTGGGGTGACCGCCTGAAGATTAGCGGTTAGCAATTATATACCGAAATATTCAAGATTGGCTGACATGCAGACTAAGTCTTTTACTGACTATAACTATGAGCACTAACTTTGGATGAAAATATTTTATTTTTTATGTATTTTGGGTTGTTTGGTAAAAAATGCATCATTTGATGTTAATTATATTTGTGGGCTATTATTATAATGTATGTATCTTGCGTTTTGCTTTAAACGCGGTCTTAAAAGTGTAAGTTTATTTAATTGTAGTTATGCAGATAAGTACGTATTCCATATTTATTATTATGTTATAATAAATATTGTAAACCTTTTTCTTAGCTCACCATACCTATGCCATATGGTGAACTGCAACATTGTGAAAAAATATGAAGTAACCCCGTACCCTGGAAAAGCTTGCAAGCCTCTGTACTAAAAGAACTGTAAAATGCGATAGATGATTGAAGGTATAAGAAATGGAATTGCTCAAATAAAAGAACGAACACAACCTGTTATATTCTGTTTCTTGGATCAGCAAAGAATCTAATAGATTTAAGTAGTCTCAATTGATAGTGTAAAAAGTATAAACGGTCTGTCATAGAAAAACTTTCGCAATTATGGTGCTTAGGAAATAGAAGATGCTGTTTCAACGCAGCAGTGTTTTATGCAATTGTATCCTTAGAACGAGGGAGTGATGTATAAGACAGGAGAGAGACGTATAAGACAGAGTTAGAGGGTAAAATTAGAGAAGTTGTGTGAGGTGTGAGAGTGTAGCTTTAATAGTCGCAAAATAAAGTTGCTATTTGTTGTTTAAGAGAGCAAATTAATTTAATCATATCAATAACAATATATAGAGAGAAAGAAAGGAATGTTCTTATTGGATAAAGAAAAATAAAAAATTCTTTTTATTTATTCAAGTTACGCAAAAATTAAAACAAAAAATTTGAAAACAAAAAAGCTTTAAATTTGTTAAATAACTTAATACGAATGGAATAAATGGGAATACGGAAATATTTTTATGAAATTTTCTGATTAAATTTGTAAAAATAAGAACTAAACTAGGACCATATTTTTCCTCATATACAGGAGAATTATTTAATATTAACATAATTTCTAAAGATACATAACCCGTTTACAATACAATGACGGTTAAATTTAAATATTTAAACAATATACATTTTTTCACATTAATATTTCATCTGGAATCAAAACATGTAATCTCAAACATATTTTATACAAGGTAAATCTGAAAGATTAAACGGAACATAATGTCTTTATACATTGGTACAAACAGAAATATGACTTTGAAATGGAGGCATTTTTATTCTCCTCTCTTCTTCAATGGCGCGACAGCCCTGGATAGGCCCTGGCCTTCTCCAAAAGTTTTCTCCAGGTATCTCTATTTTTGGCAACTGTTTTTCAGTTTTTGACCTTTAAAATATTTAGGTCTTTTTTGACATAGTCAATCCATCTTAATGGGGGTCTGCCCCCAAGGTCTATTTCCCATGGGCTTTGCCAGAAAGATTTTCTTGCAGCAACGATCTTCATTCCTTCTAGCCAGATAACCAGCCCATTTAAGTCACTGTAATTTGACAAATTTTACAGTATCAGGTTGCTTGTAAATTTTGTAGAGTTCTAAGTCAGATCTTCTTCTCCATAATCCATTCACTTGGATCCCATTATGAATGCAGAGTAAGATCTTCCTCTCGAAAATTCCCAAAGCTTCCTCATCACGTAAAGTCAATTGCCAAGTCTCTGATGCTCTCCTCTCTTACACCCTCTAAATAAATCGTTCAGATTTGAATGTTTTTCTTTTCCCATCTTTTACATTAGGTGACGGCGGCAGGATTAACGTTAAAATGACAACAAAAAAAAAATTAAAATGCATTTATTTTTTTGAAAACAACTATTCCAAGTACGTGAGTTTGAAAGTTGAAGGTAAAGACCCTTACCGTTCCAACAGCCACTTAACTAATTCACACCATTAATTTAAGCAAAGCTGTCAAATCTTATTGGATAGCGTCATTTCATTAACATTACTCAGCCGCGGTTAGAAAACCAGGTTCTTAAAAGACGAAACGAATACATCTGTGCACAAAAAGAATTTAAAGAAAATCCAAATAAAATATAATGAGCGGTTAAGAGTCGGATTGTTAATGACTGTCATTGAGAATTTTTAAGCAGCAGGAAGTAAAGGAATGCGGTCATTTCGCTGCCAGGATACGACGAAGAAAGATGATTTAGAACAAAGGCTTAACCGTCACATTTCTTCGTTTTTCTCGCTTCAGGTATGCGTCTTGAACTGGGTCGCAGAGTGCACAGACTATGGGCTTGGATATTTTTTTTCTCACCTGCGAAAATTTCAAAAAGCCAAATGTTTCCCAGGATGGAAAAGTATAGAGTGCCAATGATGGAATGCCATCGAAGTTGAAATTCGAGGTTGCAATAAAGTAATACGACAGCTTTGAAGAAATAAAAATGAAAACTCTAAGGCCAATACTTTCTCACAAATGTAGTATATTATAAAATTAATTAGAAATGATTTTATGGGTAAGCCATTCCGATTGCTTTTTTTTTCTGGACGTAACCTATTCTACTTGTTTTTATGCTTATCTATACGCAGTCGTTACACACCTGTAATAACTTTCGCAAATCTCACCAGAATAAATAAACCATAATAGAATGGTTAAGAGCGAATTAAATCACAACTTTCATAGATTAATAAAAGCAGTAAGTGAATTTCTAAAATAGAATTTTTTCATTCAAGAAAGACAAAAAATTGAGGAATGCGTTTTTTTTAAAGCTCTCATAACTCAAATTTTAAGTTTTGAAATTTAAACTAATTTTAAGATAGAAAATCAGAAACATGTAGAAAAATAGAATTCCATAATAGAAAAATTTTGCTTTAGAAGTTGATTTACTTATAAAAATAATGCATTTACACAATTTTTTGCTCCCTTTGAACCAGTGGCGTAACGTTCACCCCAGCAAACCTTCGCATGGGGGGGAGGCAGGATTCTAGGGGGCCCAAAAGCTTGACTGACGCCTAGTACGCAATCCTTTGTGAGATCCGACTTGGGGCCCAAAACCGGACTTTGCAGAGGGTCCCTAATATTCTCCGTTACGCCACTGCTTTGAACCATTATCATTTATACCAATTTTATGCAGCTGAGATGAGAATCTTATGTGTGTGAAGATTGTATATAAATTTAAAATAACACTCTTTTTGCACACATTCTCTTTTTTTTTTTCTCACACCTCTTAAAAAATAACCTTTTCTTTAGACGGTATATTTAAACTATACAACTGTTTTTTAACTATAATAAAATCTATATTTATTAGAAAAGAGAAAACCAACATACCGTTTTTCAATATATTTCACAAAATCAAAATGATAAAAAGTGTATTAAATATTTTCTCTATCTAGGGATAAATCCATAAAATAAAAAAACTATTTTAAAACCTTTTCAGCCGTTTAATAATAAATTATTACAATCTTCTTTAAATAAATTTCTCTTTACATATGTTTCATTAGCAAATTATGCAAAAATCACAAGTAATAGTTCTGTTATCATCAGTAAGGATTAAAAAAAATTCTCAATGTTGAAGAAAATATTAAATTGAAGCACTTTCTAGAAGCGCGAATACCAATGTGACGGTTCCTTTAACCAAAAACAATGCCAGAGAAGGAATTAAACTTTCAACGTTAAACATCAAAAAAGACATTTTCACAATGCTAAAAAAATCCAACAAAAAAAAGGTATCAAAAATCTTTTTACTTACTGATTTATTTATACGCAATTTAATATATACAAAATTAATCTTTAAAACGATTCAATTAGTTTTATCAAATCGATTACTTTAAAGTGCCTTGAGATGAAGTGAATAATAAAATAAACAGTCTTAATATGGTTCTATGTGCTGAAAGGTTATCATGTCGTATAAACTATTGACATGCAGCGGCTGACGTCATATGCATCATCTCCTATTGCTCTGCTGAGTCTGTGTGCCTTGACCTAATTAAAATCGAGTCAATCTACTTAACTGAAAACAAAAACGTTTCGTTTTCGATTAAATAATAGCCACACCTTATTGAATAATAAGTGACGTATGAAGGATCGATGGATTATGTTTCAAAAATTAATCAAACTATAACCATGTTTCCTCCAAAATAAGACAATCAAAAATTGAACTTAAACATGAATTTTTAGGATGTTCACAATATAAGTCTTACTGTCCCAAAAAATAAGCTCTAGTTAAGATTGTCAGCCAAAAGAGTCCTAGGCACTGCCGAATGATTAATAGAAGTTCAAATACAAAACACACACTTATCCATTTTTAGTACAGTTTAAATTTGACAACCAACGGACAACGCTACAACTTATAAGAATCTTCAGTACGTTGTTTAATGCAATGGAAGATTGACATTTGATTGAATAAAAATGGAATAATACATTAATTCTCAAATAAAATTTGTGCGAAAACGGTTATTTCATTGATATCACACCACAGAAAAGAGCTGTGGAAGACTCTTAAAGAAGAATCTTACAGATTTTTACAAAAAAAAAAGTTAATATTCAAACGGTCCGTAAATGGTGATATAAGTACGATAATCTGTCATCAGGTGGATGAAAGAAATGTGGTTAAAACATAAGGGTAATTCTAGTCTCCATAACCATTATTTCCTGATTTTAAGATATCATATGTGAATTGATTGTTGATATAAGAGCGAAGTGTTCGGTGCACGACCGGAATTCAAATGTTCATCATTCACATACACACAGAGATTACTGTCAGAATTCAAAGTATCACAAAACTGGATGGATGATTTCCTTCAGCTTTATACAATGAACTTAATAACTATGTCACAGAAAACGAAGACATGGCTGTACTCGAATAAATATAATATAGAGTTTTTGAGGATGAACATGAAGGGGAAAAAAACCCGCGGTTCTTCAACTTGATTGAAATTTAAATTTATTGTACAGAAAAATAAGACATTTCTCTCTCTCTCTCCCTAAAAATAAGTCATTGATACATCTTTGCAGCAGACTTGGTCTCATTTTTGTAAAAATGAAGTATTAAATTGAAATATTAATGATCTGAATGTCATATCGTAACAATAACAAAACACATTAAAATATAATTTCTCAAATTATAAGTGTACCTTCAAAACATGCACACAAATGGCTGAAAAGATGGTAGATCAGAATATTTAAAAATAGTAAGAATATTTCTATTTTTTCAAAAAAGACAAATTAGAAAAACTAACGAGACAATAAAATTTGTAAAAAAAAAGTATGACGTAAGTTCATTGATATTAGGGGGGAAAGCAGTAACCAGAATTAAAACATATGAAGGGGAAAAAACGGAGGTTAAAAAATTTGGTTTATACATGAAAGACCATGATATTTCGACAAACTTATCTTCATGTAACAATTCTACCCCCCATTACATTTTTAAAGAATGTGATACTAAAATAGAAGTTGGAAAAAGTGCGAATATTATACTTTTGTACTTTCTGTGGAATGTTGATCTTAAATTACATGTACTAAGATATAGTTGGAGATGTCATTCATTCCATTCGTTAAAATAATAAGCAATCAAGTAAGAAAAGAAAATGACGTTATCGTACAAACCGATGCTTTTAGACGGTTTGTAGTGTGGTTCAAAAGATTCAAAAATCAATTTAAATCCGGTGAATCAGCATCCAAAGCGCCATTTTCAGAGAGCCAACGGGTAGCCAAGTAGGGATTGTCATACCAGTATATCGGGATACCAATTACCGGTATTTTGAGCCATTTGTATAATTTTGTAACACCGGTATTCACAAGTTCAATATCGTTTTTTCGGTATTTACTAGAATTTTTTTAAATTGTCGCCACTATATGTTCAGAGATCGCCAACATAGCAAAATAGTTTTTGTTTTTATGTCTCCCAAATGAGCGAAGCTAATTAGACTACGAATATAAAGTTGCATCATACAATCAAGAGAAGTGATAAAAATATGTGAATCACCCAAGGAGGAGGGCCAAAACTATGCTATTACAGTTCAGAGCGACACTGCACACGCGCAGGATTCGTATCTGTTAAAACTAGGTTGTAGTTGTGCAGAAAGTGTGCAATATTTCAACACTTTTAAAATAGGCGAGTTTGTTATTCACATTGTATTTGCTAATAAGCTAGATCCAAAAACATTCGACAAGAAATCGATTTATTTGAAGATGAGAAATTTAGTGGTAAATACTTGGAAAAAGTATATCATGCATTGCTAACACAGTACCACCAACTAGCGTAGATGCCAAAAACAAAAACGTTTTCTCGACAGCTGGTAATTTTTGCCCAAAATTACGTTCCAGGTTTTATGACAGTATGAGCGCGAACACAAGCGCGATTGATGGATTATATTTTTTGCGATCCCATTTCAAAAAAATTGTAACAGTACCACAGACTGAATAGTGATATTTACACTTTCTTGTGATTTAAATAAATAAGATGTTCCTTAACTTTTTTTGTGATTCTTTATATACTGTAAAAATTTATAAGTTACAAATTATTATTATTATTATTATTGTGATATTTACACTCTCTAGTAAAACTGGCAAATAAAACAGAGAAACACCTGTGTTTTTTTTTTCTTCCAGAATTTCTACTTTCGGTATCAAAACTGGTATCCAGGTACTAAGACCTAAGAAATACCGAATACCGGTATTGAACTTTTGGTCCGATATTGCAATCCCTAGTAGCAAGCTTTGCTAAAGATGGCTTTCTATTTCTCTTTCGACCCGAAGGAAAACAAACGTTATTTGGTCTCAACTCATTTCTATTCATTGCGCTGCAACAAGGACGAGATAATCTCTGCTATTACACTACACAGACATCTTCCTAACAGAGGATTCTATGCAAAACAACCTGTGATGTGCGAGTTTAATAAACGACACATAAAAGCGGCCATTTTCGTTCGGGCAAGAGAGACATTTTCCTGGATCAGACAGCAAATGTGTGGTTTCCTATATTCTTCACATACGAGTCCCGATTTACTTTGGAGAGATTCCAGTCTGTATTGATCTGGAGAACAAGACACTAGATGCTACCAGACTAACATTGTAGAAAGACAGTTTCATGAAGATGGAATCAGTTTGGGTAGGAATATCTCAGGATAATTAGTCACTTGATTTGATTTACGTCGTACCTCTGAAGAAACTAGAGAGCTATTTACGACGGACCTCGTAATTTCGAAACTTAGTCAAGTGACAAGGACGACATCTGAGTTGCCATTCCACTCTCCAAACATCCATACCACCCCAACGTGAGGATTTTGAGTCACAAACAGATTTAGTCCTTTACACGGCGGGTTTCCAGTGGCCCCAGGACTCGAAACCATAACTCAATAACGGTCACGAGTATGTGACCATGACCACTCAGTTTCCGCGATCATTTCTGGGTGCATTGACCTGCATGTTTTCTATTTAGCAACTCAGACTCCAGCGAAATGTCGAGATGAGATCCTAGCTCTGTATGTCACACTAAACGCTTGTGCTGTTGGTGATGAATTTGTGGAATTAGAAACACATTGTTTCCGAAATCAATTGAAACATCAACAAACCAAAAATTAACTTTTTGTATCACTTACATGTAATCATTACTTTTCGTCTCACAGACAACTACAATCCCCACAAACGATCATCCTCTTGAGCTAGAATTGTGTAATTGGAAAATTATTTGTTGAAACCTGTTATTGCAAATTAGGTTGGCAGTAATCTGCAGTATAAATAGCAGAAAATGTTGTACATACCGCCAGCAATTCCTCCTTATACATGATAATGCCGAGCTATTCTAACTGATGGAAATCTCGAGAATAAGGGTTTAAAGCGAATACAATAGACAGATCAAAATATCCGTTCTTCAACTCGATAAACCATCTTCGAGATTAACACGAATCTCGGGATTTCAGATTCCTTGGTATTTCAGTTTTTTTTAACAAATATCTGATTTTTTTTTTATAAGTTTTGCAAAAAAAAATGTGATCTTTTATTTGTTAGCCTTGATTGATATTAAGATCACGTAAAATTCGATAAATAATTGTTTAAAGGACGATGTGATCCCCAAATTTCACGTGTTTTACGTTCCTTTGTTTTTAAATTCGGTACAAAAGACAAGTTGTAACCTTAACTTTTAGAAGTCAATATATAGCATTGAAGAACAGAAGCTTGCATGTGATTGCCATAACTTAAAAACCCAGCTACTTTATTACACAATTAATATACATTAAAACAAACAATATTAACAAAAAAAATTTAAGTCAATTCCTACTTTGAATGGATGAATAGAAAGTAATTACATATATAAAAAAAAACATAAGAAGACAGCGAATTAATAGTAGGAATTGAAAAAAGAGCATGATTTGTCTGCATTGTTGTAACAATGCACACCCGGTGTGGCTAGTTTGGCTGAAAAACCGGTTTTCGACGCCAACTTTTGTCAGTGTTTTAACAGTTACATTGTTACAACAATGGAGATAAATCTAAGTTGGCGTCAAAAACCAGTAATTAACTTAATTTAATTAACTAACCAATAATTAATGAATTAATATTTGAAAAACTGTATTAACATTAAGTGTCATTCACTACAAGTTTTAAAAAATTTAACTGAACTTGATTGGATGAATAGAAAGAATTTTATTAACGATTGAAAATTTGAACAAGAAATATATATATATATATAGTATATATATACAGAGAGAGAGAGTGAGCTAATAGTAGGAATTGAAAAAAGAATGTAAATTTTCAACAAATTCGAAGTTAGGCAGTATAAGTAAAATAATTTTGTTTGAAACCACTGAATTAAGAAAAGTTAAATTAACGTATATAATGACTTTATGCCATTTTAATTCTTTGTGCTTCGAGTTCGTGGAAGGCTATAGGATTCTGATAGGATATGCCTCATAACTTTTAAAAAAATGATATAATTAACAATTTTTTCGTAAGTAATTTGAAAACAATTTTGTCATAAATGGAATGAAAGTACATTCTAGTAACAAAATTATAAAAAGTAGTAATAATTTGCTAGCGCCTTTAATAATTTTCTTTTAATCATAATATTCCGTTATACCAAATTTTTACATAATGATCAATTTGCAGAAATTAATTCATATTTAATTTTCGATAGAACATATTTGTAGGAAGAAATATCACTCAAGTAATGTTAATATTCTCTAATGGCACATTTTGTCTAACATTCTTTAGGTATTATTTTAATCACAACCTACCTACACAATCGAAACCATAATTTATATATAAGGTTTGAAAAAAAGAATTAAGTATGGTAAATTTAAT
The DNA here is from genome assembly GCA_019973975.1 of Trichonephila clavata. Lineage (NCBI taxonomy): Eukaryota > Metazoa > Arthropoda > Arachnida > Araneae > Nephilidae > Trichonephila > Trichonephila clavata. The sequence continues at coordinate 65,949 of BMAO01019557.1, read as the reverse complement.
TGTTATGATGGTAACTCTGAAAAATAAACTTAAGCATAGTCCTTTGAAAATAAAAATGCAATTTTTTGGCAGATAACAGATTAAAAACAGAAAAAACGACCGATTTAAATCAAAATAAAAGTTTAAGGAGAGAAATTCATAAGGAGGGAAACAAGGTATCAAGAGATAAATGTTATTACTCAGTGATAAAGAATATAAGCTTTACTAAGATGGAATTAGTTAAAACGCGCTGAGATAAAGATTTTCATTATATACAATATCATAATAGTAAAATATATTAAGTTTATTTCGTCAAAAAAAAAATTTCCAACATTTATTTCAATCTGTTATTTTATTATATTTTTAAAAAAGAAAAAAAGAACCTCATATCTTATTTTATAATTTTATACTTGTAAATTTTAGATAATTAAATTCTTATTCAGTGGTACGCTCAGCAAATTTTTTCAAGACAAACCTGGGTACTTTGAATCAAAAGCTGGGTCTCTGTATGTATTTTTGTCAATCTGTGATTTAATAATTTAATACAGAATCAATTATTCGGATAGTTGTTCGTTTCAAAAAGAATTGGACACCTTTTTTTTTTTTCTTTCCAGCTTCTGTTATTTTTTCTTTCCTTCACAGATTTTTAGAGAGTTAGCAAAGAATATCATTACTTTTTCGTTAGTTCGGTGATTCCTGTTAAATTTTTTACAAATATTTTGCATACATTTAAAAAACATAAATTTACAATACATAATTGCCTTTCAAAAATCATTGTCATACTTTTATTTAACATCCATTTGAACGGAAATAAATTTCAACACGACAAACTTTTTTCAATTTAAAGAACACATACAAGACCTAAATGTTTCCTATCTTATTACACTAACAATACACCCAGTAACCTTGTGTAATAAAGTAGGAGAAACACAATAGCTATTTTAATCGACTACCGCGCCCATAATAAAAAGAAAATTGATAAAGAAAAATAGGTTGGAATCCTCCATAAAACTTAAGTTTTCTAATCAGGAAAAGTTCAAAAACAATTGCACGAATATCCATGCAATATAATGATCATGGCGTCAAATTTGGGCGTTTTAAATGCAAAAACATAAAAATAAATAAAAACAAAAGCGAACATTTCAGAACTTGCTATCAACAAATTTCTCTTGCGTCTAAATTATTCCTAACTTCAATACTTAAAACATCTGCATTTTTGTTCTACACTGTTTAAATATTACTTTAAAAAGTTTCACTTTCCTTTTTTCAATTTTTTTTTATCCATGTCCATCGAATAAAAATATATAAAAAATACTGATTACTATCAGAAACGATCATAAAATCAAGCTAAATAATAAAACAAATACATTATAAACCAGCAAAAAGCTCAGAATTCTTGAGAATAAATGTTATTCAACACTTACGTGAACTGTGCGTGAATTCATCTTGTGTTAACTTCTTGTAATTTAAACACTTAGAAAGAACAGTTCCTCTTTTTTTTCCTCAAAGACATTGTTTCCGGAATGTTTTGCAACAGAAGTCGCAAAGAAAAGAATAATAATTTACCATCAAATTAGCATCTAATTAACACCTAAAACATCCATTTAGGTCTTCAAACCAGAAGATGGTTACGGAATCCAGCAGAGCTTAGTTCGTCGAGTGTATCACACCCATGACTGTCACTGAGTTAACTTTCATAATGTTTTTTTTTATAGTTAATACTCCTTTTATGTGTATAACATTCAAGAAATAAATAAAAAAAACTTCAGCGAATCGTCACAATGATTCGGAGCAAAAATAAAAAGAAATATTTATCAGAAAACAGTTTGAATTCTATTTGTTAACGTGATTACTCCCATAAATGGGGGAGAGTAGGGTTGCATAAAAGGAACATGTATAACTGTACTAATAAATTCCAATATTCGTACAATTATTCATGTTAATTTTAAAAGGGCAAGAGGGTGTCGCGGGAAATTACCTGCCTTATTACAACAGATGGTACCATTTACATGAAAAGAAAAGAGCATCCACAAAAGTAATCAATAAAATGTGAAATGCATCTCAGGAATGAAACACCCCAAGCACTTTGAAAACATAAGAAAAAATGGATGAATAATAGGTCATTTATTTGCGGAAAAAATAAGCAATAATCTTGGCAAAATAAAGCAAATGCATTTTCTAGAAACTATTTTGACATACATGATTCTCTTGTCATTTTGGACAGCCCTCTTCGAAGGTTATCATGGATGTTTAAGAAGGACTGCCTACAGTGTTCCGCCCAAAACCACAGACGAGGGCAAAAATGGCTTTTACAGTTTGCTCAACGAGATCTTAATAGCTAGATCGGCGCCTTTGAAAAACCTTCTAAGTACCACACCTCAGACTTGCAAAATCTGAAATGTTGTTTTTATTTTACGTGTAGCTATATATCTCCCTGATACACTGACCTCCATCATTTACAAACTTAAGTCTTCAGTTTAAACATAATGGTACTAAAAATACTGTACCAAACGATGTCATTAAAATGTTATGTATCTAAAAAAGTATGGAATCGTCGGCTTGCTTCAAAGCTGTCTAATACAAATGAAAAAATTCAGTTCAGAATTTATGTAAACAAAGTTCAAATTATTATGCAACGCCTTTATCTAACCAATATCTTTTTATGTCACTCAACATAACTCATATTTACTCCAAAAGACATTTAACATATTAAAATAATGCACATCGTAATACTCTGATACACTTGAAGATCATTCTGATTAATTAATATCAATATTAGCTTGTTATTTCATTATTTCCACACAATGTAAATAGCGAATTGCTTTAACAAAAAGCATTTCCAAAAGCAATTTAAAAAGTAAATATTCTGTTAGATTCAACACCGATTTTTGAGGTACAAACTACATATTTTACTTTATAGTCGATGCTTTTTTTAAGGAATTATATAATGAAAATGAATACTCCGAACAATAAATTCCAAGTTTATATTTGAACGGTGAATTAAATGTGATCATGGAACTTTTTTTTTCAACGAAAAAAAAACCCAAGGAGTTAAAAATTCAACATCAGTAAAGGGGGAAAAAATCGGGTTGGCAATAGTTCCGGCAAAACTGGAATATCATGGTTGTGTGCGGGTTCTCGGTTGCCTGCGGATTTGGCGGTATGTTTTAACCACAAATTATCATTTTTAAGTCTCCACATCCACCTAAAGCTGAAAGTCAGTCTCCTTCTCCTCTTCTCCCCCTTTTAAATCGCAGTTATTTATTTTTTTTTAAAGTTGTTGACCTTCGAGAACCTGCAACTTTTTTAAAATTGTTTTCTTCCAGTCGGCACTTTATGAATTGCACCTAAGTATCCATTGAAATTAACATAATGATCTTCACTAAATATACACTTTATCATTAAATCGAAACAGAGCACCATCTTATTTTTCAGATCGGATGCTCCTGATCTGCATTGCAATTGAGAAGGAAGATATTCCAAAGCTTTGAAGGATTTTTCCCCCTTTGTCCATACCATTAGATAAAAATGCGAGGTCGACCCATCACAGGGAATAGAAGGAGACATTTTTCAGTGGACAGATCACTTACATAATCGAATATTCAGACTTTAAAATAACACATTAGAATTCACGAGAAGAGAAAAGTTGGATTGTACGACTCTCTCTCCAAACGATCTTCAATGATTATTCAAAAGAAATGGAGAGATGGGTTTTTAAAACTAAAAAAAATATAGCATACAGACACAACAAATAGTGCAAGAAAAATCACTAGTACGAGCGAAATATGTATTCAATGACGCCCATAATGTCGTATAAATGATTAATCTTACCCCCCCCCCCCATGGGCGAATATTAACTCACAGTAAGGCCATACAGCAAAAGTCAAACATACCATAAAGACAATTTATTCTCGACAGAAATTTAACAAGACAATATGCCACAAAATAAAGCACAATCAAGATCTATTAAATCGAACAAATGTACTTTAAAACAGAATTTTGTTGTTGGATTGTAGTTTCTATTTATGTCAAATAAAACTACAGAATGAATTCGTTATTCTGAATTTTAGATGTGATGCAGATATCTTCTCTATTATGTTACGTCATTCTACAAAATTATTTAACATCCCACAGGAAAACTTTTAGACTTACTGAGGTATGTAACGAAGATTTGTGAACATGTGATACGAATATATCGTATGACCCCCCTGTGATAACGAATATATATAAAAATTTCAAGACAAGACTAATTTTAAGCCATTAAGAAACCTAATCAACACTAATGTAAAAAACCATAGTCTTAATGATATGTTAAGCTCTAAGGATTGGTAATTAACATATTGTGTGAGTGCCAAATCGAATTGTAAAATACTACGAAATAAAGACAAATGAAATGATTAAGCAAATAAATTAAAATTACAGCAAAACTCAATGGGAAAATCATATCTTTAAAAAGTATGAAAATTATCAAAATATTTCATTTAAATAATTTATATAATGTCTTAGTATTCATTATATAAATGAAAAAAAAAACTCCATGTAATGAGATGCTTCATTAATAAAAACCGATTAATCATTTCATACATTTGTAGAAACACGATCAAATAATTTGATTATACCCACAAAATGAGCACCAAGAAAATGATCGATGTCGATTATTCTAACGATAAAAATTATATAATAATTAATTAAAGAGCGATAAAAGTTACTTATTTAATTAAGGTAATTACATATCCGTTAAAAAACTAAAAATAATAATGAATGAATCTAAAATGAATTGTTTAATATCCATGCATAAGAGTATGCTTATGACGTATTGATCATCCATAAAAAAAATTTGGCACATGGACTTAACCCTTTTACTTTAAACTGAATTTTAAACATGGAAAAATAAATCACAAGTGCTCATTTAGAGTAAAAAGCCGTTAATAAATAAGAATAGGAGTGAGATTTTGTAAATAAAATATATTCCACTCATCGAAGGTAATATCGCTGAATTCGAAAAGATTTGCAATCAAGGAAAATGTGAACAAGAGCTATTGATCAAAGACTGATTAATATAAAAACGACTAAATATGATCCCAATTGAAATTTTTTGAGCTACATTACTGTGATCAATGAAGCGTAAATAGTAATGTGTGTGAGTCTGATTTAATGGGAAAAGAAACAAATACACGGGCAATACTTAGAAGAAAATGTAACCGAAATAAAGATAGCTGTGAAAATAGCATTATTCACGAAATCAAGTCCGAAATCTCCATTTCTCTCTCAAAACTATTCAAATCTTACAATTATGAACTATGATGGAAAAAGTTAACAGAAATTTTAAAAGCATTTATTTAAAAAAAAAAATTTGAAGGAAACGATTAAACCATAAGTTTATAATATATTTTTTTTTACTGATTCCAAACAGAACTTTAAAAACTTCATTTTTATAACTTATGAAATCTGTATTATGATCTACTCTACAGAGCCTTTTTCCTCCTTCTAAAAAAGTGCTAAACTCATCTGTTGTTAGATTTACCACAAAAATAAAAAATCACAGTTTTACATATTATATATATTTGTGTGTCATATACAATATTCAATTCATATAATTATAAAAGACAGAAAAAAAAAAGAAAAACTAATGCAATTGGAAAAATTTTGCAATTGACAATATGAAAATTACCTTAAAATCCGGCGTATAACGCACACCCCAATTTTTTTACGAAGAAACCTGAAATGTACATGCGCAACGCTCTTATGTTTTGATTAACATTCATTCAATGTACTATTCCACGCTTTAGAAAAATTGTATACTTCTAGAACTACAACCCGTTAAGTTCATAAAGAATGTCATTTCTTTCAAATAGGCAGTATTTCGATCTATGTAGAAAACTAATTTTTTTCTATGCTCATCTTTTTATTTTTAAAGCTCTTTTTTATACCCGGAATATAACGCGCACCCGTAAATTTCGATTTTATTTTTATGTGTTAAAAGTGAGCGTTATACACGCCGGATTTTTTACGGTAATTAAAAACCGTACATTTCAGAATTTGATAATCTTAACACAGTGAGCATTTTATTTTAGATCATGACTTAAAATAAGTTAAAAGAATTTTTCATATCTATTTTTTTTTCATTTATTTATTTATTGTTTGTTTGTTTTTGTACAAAAGCAAGAAAAATATATCTAACAAGTAAAAGTTGTGTCAAAAAATATCAACTCCATACAAGAAGCTGTTTTTTCCAAGTCTGTAAACATCAAAAGAAAAAATTACCTTATCTCACAGGAAATCTGTTACCTTTGTATTTTAAACACTGAGCAGAGAAAAAAAATGTATTTAAAATTTAATAAACTCGAATTATAAAATAGTTTTTTCACAGCATCAATTGACTTCGAAGAATCTCGTACAATATCCGGTTAGAAAAGAATTCAATATTGATTCACAACTTTGATTTTTCACACAATTTTATAATTGCTTTAAAATTCGTTAAAGTCAGTCTAAATCAAAACCTTTAATGAAAAAAGACTAATTAAAAAACAAAAACAAACGACAAAATGCTAGTAATGTTCAAATTAATGCAAGCAAAAGTTTTTCAAAATGAATTTCAATGACCTTATTGAGACTACCGTGTTTTGTTTGGCAACCTTTTGTCACGTGACTATGACGTCACATGAAACGAGTGCATTACTAAACACTGTTTTGACGCAAGAAACAAAAGAGAGCCTGAAACGGAATAAGGTTATCTGACTAGCTGAAAGTGACAATGGATAATGCTGAAAAATGGATAAGGAATGTAAACATGATGTTAATGTGGAGCGCAAACAACACGATTACATATATTTACTCTGAATGAAAAGAACAACATCGTCGGATAAAAGGCATAAATTGGTAACGCAAACGGAAATAATCATATAAGTAACAGGGTGATCAATTATTAATATAATTTAAAATATTTCAATTACTACAACTAAGAATTTGAAGAAAATATTTTAAAGGGTAATAATATCTTACGAGTTCTAAAAATTGTATATTTTAGCATCAGTTTCTAATAAACCAGTCAAATTTGCACATTTTAAAATTAATATTTTTACAGTTTGTGCAATAAAGTTCACAGTTTGAAGTATCGAAAGAATCTTTACTATAAAGAGTTACAGTATATTTTTCAACAATATACAATATGAATACAAAAATAATAAATATTTATACTTTCTGTTTCTCACAAGATAACTTTTGAAAGATGTTACATTCTACATACAAGAATATTCTACATTCACATATCAACTTCAAGCTAAAGAATGCCTGTATACTGTACACCTCAAATTTTAAATTTCTCTTAAATATCTTTAAAATAAAAAAAAATTCTAAAAATTTAAAATTATTAATTTGTTTTATTTATCACGCAGCAGAACAAAATCTATAGGTCTCATTCACAAAATTGAGGTACATAGAATAAAGATCTACAAGTACAATAAACATTAAATAAATATCAGAGCTCTGCAATTGAAATTTTTTTAATCTGATGGGAAAATGTAAAGTTACAAACTGAGAAAATCATGTTTAAAGGTTAAGTTTTGCCTTTTTACATCAAAGATACATCTTTTTGAATTATTAAATATACTTCTTTCATATGATGGATCTTCTACTTTTATACAATGTTCATGCAAAACATTTTTCTTATCCTCGGAGCTTTACAAGCCACTTTTGCTGAGGATGTAAACTTCCTTTTTACTCATGTATTGCCAGCCTGAGAAGCAGATATGACAGAATAATACACTAATTTAAACACATATGTTTCATAATATCGAGTAGATATGTCACTACATTAAATATTGTAGTCTTATTGATACCAGTGTCAACTGTTGCATTGGAAGATCCTGATGTTTTCAGTCAGTACTTTCAAACTTTAAAATTGAACGATTCATTCTAGTTATAAGGCTTTTCACACAGATATTTTGTAACTAGTTTGGGTGATTATACCTCTGTAACTAAAGATTGTACTACATTCATTAAAATGATAGGCACGATACTTTATATTTGTCGGAAGTATTCTTAGTGATTTTGTACTCATATAAATATATCATGAAGTAGCACGCAGCAACTAGACAGAAGTGAGCATCGGTTCACTATTTTTTTTTAATCAAAATGAATTGATAGAGCCCCATATGACAAAAAAATTAATTGCGCATTCTAAATGCGAGTAAAATGGCAACTCTAGTGTCATCTTCATCATTTGGCCATGATTTAAAATTATGAGGTACAATGCCAATAACCTTTGTATTTCATTGGGAAGTGTGGTGTTACTTAAGATTAATCAATCAAATTCAAACAGATATTAACGGAAATTATGTTTGTTTCGATTGTTTTTAAAAGACAACTTCCTATTGACATTTACGCGTTTTAAGGCTCAGAGTAAAAAACTACACAGCTGAATTTCGGTACGCTTTGGTTCAAAGTGTTCCAAACATTCTATACTATTTATTTTTTACGGAATTATTTAAAAAATTAATTATTAAATGTTCAAAGAAATTATCCCCCTTGAATGACGCAATTTAACATCAAAAAGGAATATTATAGAGATATTAACTACATATATACATAGTATTATCATGTACTTTATACTTAACACAGAAATTCCTTTCTTTTTATTTCGGGACTTTTCATGTATTTATATAGTTATTTGATCAAATTCTAAGAATTGGTTATTTTTTACATTAGTATGTGGTATACCTTAGTTATTGACTCAATCTTCAGACGTTCACTTTAATTTGAAATACATTGCAGCCATTAAAATTGCTGCACAAGGAAAACAATGTAAATAACAAAATAATATTAATTAGACATATTATGCTGGAAGAAACAAGTAATTAAATTTTCAAGAAATTTGGAAGTATAGATCCTTGAAAATCAATACCCAGAATAACCAGTTATGGTAACGATAACAGCTCCTATATACGTGAGTACTGAGTCAGAGATTGGATGACATGTATAGGCTGCCCATGCAACTTCAACACAATGCGTCGATTGTTACTGGCGTATGGGAAGAGCCAATCACTCAGAAACCATTTACCAAACGTTTTATATTGATGAGAGATCTGAAGAGCATGCAGGAGAGAAGAGCAACTGGTCATTTTCTGTATCAAGGAAGGTCCATACAATACCGGAAACATGAGATCGTGCATTATCTTGTTGAAGCGTGGCGTTTAGCAGAGCTCGAAAAAACTGTATAGAAACAAGCCTTAACGCACCAGAAATGTAAGAGCTACAGATCAAAACACAATCAATGCGAAGCTAAGTGACTGAGACGTATATCCAAAGGCATCCCGTACCATCACTTCGGGTAATGGGCCAGTACGATGCTGTCGAATGCATGCTTGCAATGTCCGTTCTCCACAATCCCGCCAAACGCAGAAGCGACCATCATAATGCTACAAATAGATCCTGGACTTTTCTGAAATTATGACGCCATGCTATTTCTGCCACCAGATTTGTCATTGATCACACCATTGAAGGTATTCCTATCTGTGCGTGTGTGAGAAAGAGTTATGTTCACGTCGAACTAGAAAGCAACACGGGGGTTATTGGCGACGAACCTCGCAATTTCGAGCCTCGGTAAAGTGACCGAGGAGGACACCTCTCTCTCTCCTACCACATCAACGGAAGGATACTGATCTCGACAGATTTAACGTGCATCGGCCCCTCTACATGACGGGTCTTCAGTAGCACTAGGCTCGAATTCATAACCCGTTGGTCACGAGCTCGTGACCATAATTGCTAGGCTACTAGGCTTACGTAATTTCTTGGCTACATGTAGCCGGTTATTACTAGGCTAATGTGAACATCGCTGCTGTAAACAACAAACCCATGCTGCTGTATACATCGTTGAAGTGTTCGTGCAGACATTTGTCTTGCAAACAATCCCATTTCTTGACTCAGAACGTGGCTGTACGATACATTCAGGTCTTGCGGGTAACATGTCTATCTTTTCGGTTGGAAGATCGTAGAGCCTTGACATCCAGCACGGCGTTCCATATGACCATCCTGAACCCATCGATTCCGTATTCTGCAGACAGCCATGGAACCTCGACCGACGCAAGCAGTAATACTGCAATACTATAAACCACAATCCCAGTAGGCTACATTTCGACCTCTATTAAAATCAGAAACATGCTAGTTAGCATTTCTCCATCATACACGAAGTACCGCAGCAACAATCAAATGCAATTTGTCTATGAGAAACCTATATGTATTTTGCGTGAATAATTTAACTAGCGATAAAGAATTCGAAGATTTATCAAAACTAAGCTTAAATCAGCATGAAAGTCTTTACAAAGTGTTATGGAAAAATCATGAAATACCGAACTATCATGAGATACAAGTGTACTGTTACAACCATACAAAGATCTAGGGTAATATGTTCGTAAAATTGAACTTCTTGAACTCTTCCACTCGTATTTCTTCCCTGATAATCTTGACACCATCAGTACGAACATAGGAATATTTTCGCCAAGATATTTTTGCGATGAAAAAGAGGTAGTAGGAACAGTGAGTGAAAGAATGCTAGCTGATTACCGCTGTACACACTTAAGCGGGATATTCGAGATGGCAAACGTTAAAGGAAATCAACATCCTCCACAATTAAGTCGAATACTATCACGTCTTTATGTAAATGTGTGTACATCGTTACATTCTCAAATAACATCCATACAAGTCACAAAACAACCATTGGTGACGGAGAAAAACTGCTTACCGATTTGGATTCAGCATAAAAAAGTTCAATTCGGATCACGTATTTTTTCTCTCAGTCAAAAAAAAAATAATAATAATAATAATTTTTTTGATTGATGCAATTATTTAAACATTATAATCAAAAAAGGATACAAAATATCCTTTAATAAAATAATTGTTCAGTTCCTCAAACACAATTAAAAGTAAAACATTAAACAGTAAAAAAAATTGGAAAAATTGTTGTCTGTCTACTTAAATTAATACAAATATTTATCCGAATAAAAAACTTAAATACTCTCAAAAATCACAACTATATCTTTGTATTGTCTCTAACAAGGGGAGGGAGGGCACGACTAAGGAAATTCATTTGGGGACGAGACTTTGTGTAATAGTAGTACTCTTTTAGGGGTGATCAAATCTCAATGTAATTAAATTCATGCTTAGCTTTTATGCAATTAAGTTTTAATTAGCGTCAAGATGCATTGGCATAGGTGGGGCAGTCGGCCAAGGTTCGAGTCACTTGATCGGTTATTTGTTTTATTTTTTAAATTCATATAATTATTTTTACAATTAAATAAATTTAATTTAAAAAAGACATTAAATATTTTATATAATTATAAAATAACTTTTTTATAAATAATTATTATAATATATTTTATATATTATAATATTATATATAAAATTTTATTTATAATATTTTGTATTTCATATTATAAAACTATTTGTGACTAATTTTTATATAAAATATAATTTATTAATAATTTTTATTTATAAAACATAATATAAATATTTATATATAATTACAGCAATTATTTTTAAAATTTAAAATAATTTAAAATGACATTTAATATTAAAAAACTTCTCTTTTTTAAATAAATTTATTTAATTGTAAAAATAATTAAATGAATTTTAATTGTAAAAATAATTAAATAATTTTTAAAAAACCGATAGCGCGAATCTCGAACTTTGGCCGACCGCATGTTAAACAGGTACTCTACCACCGATGCCAAAAAGCTAAGCATGAATTTCGAAGGCTATTTTCTCCGAATTGACTGCCCATTTGGCAATTACATTGAGGGTTGAACACCCTAAAGGAATACTACTACTACACAAAGTCTCGTCAACAAACGAATTTCCTTAGTCGTGCCCTCCCCTTGTAAGATAAATCCTTAGTAAGCACTTACCTACTAAAGCAACAAAAAAGGTCTACCACCAGAAATTTTTATGTAAATTTTTATTTTGAACCCCAAAAGAGAAATAGAGTAAAAATTCCCTTTCATTGAACGTTAACTATTGAAAACAACAAAAAAATTTCGACCTCTTTCAAAATGAAAATTTTGTTCCTTCGAAATATAGTATTTTGTAGTTAAGTTTAAATATATAACACATGTTCCTATTAAGATTCCACGGTTGCTAATGTATGAAAAATATACATAATAATACACTTTTTTTTAGAAAAATAAATTAAAACTTTTCCATATGACTAAAACGAAAACAGTCGAAAACAAACCAACAAGAAATTTATTACTTCTCAATTTTGGAACAAAAAATACATCATTGTCTTTAATAGCAACGGGGGCATTATATTCTTGGTAAAAGTTCTTTCTTTCGCAGACAAGATTTAATCTCACAAGTAAATTTGAAACCTGAACGATCAGACAGAGGAAAGAAGACAATTTTAGAACATGAATCCAATGAAAAAAAATAGTTGAATATCTTGAGAACTATCTTGACACAGAGATCTGAAACTATCGATTTCAATACAAAAGAAAAAAAGAAAGAAAAAAACCGCAGAAGAGTGTGAATAGTCGCAGACAAATTTTAAACGTAGGCAAAAAAGTCACACCTCCAAACAGACCGTAAATATTACTTAGTCAGTCGATTCCTTCCCGCTATGAATTACCAGACACAAGATAAGAAGAATAAATGCATTAAATAAGACAGTGAACAAAGTCATTGCCCGCCCGTGAAGAAGCAAATTGCAGACCTGAAAACGTTCCTCAGATGGTTGCATAATCCAGGTGAAAGTCTGCTTCCTTCCGTACATAAAAAGGGAGTACATTATCCTCAACAACATCTGGCTCGATAAAAAGGAATACAAACAATTTCAGTTGTGAGTTACGGTCAGACCTCAGAAATGTTAAATATTCCTAGTAAGATTTTGAAATTAAAGCGAAAAATATACTTTAAAAAAGAAATATCAATTTGATAATTAAATAAAACGAAAACTTTTTCCATTCACAATTAAACTGGATAAAACCAAACTAACAGCGACAATAGAGACAAAGCATAAAAGAGAGGGCCGCACGATGTTACATTTCATGTATAAACATGGGATTTTTGAAGCAACTTCAGAAATCAATGGGTTCAAAAGAAAAAGAAAACCATTAAATATTTATTTTTGACTACAATTATATCTTATTCTAAGACAGCTAAAAATTTTATCAAAATATATCGAAATTTTAGAGTATTCTATATACGAAGCTGTATCATGAACTGAATTTGATAATATTTTGCACGGAATATCATTGTTATTCCTTTTTTTTTTCAAATTATAAGTATTAATTTACTATCATATTTTCCACCTAACAAGATATTAAAAACCTTTTTATGGGCACTTTTCCCTTTGAGATTTATATTAAACAATCTGAAAAAAGCTGTGAGTTTTAATTTAGTAAAGTTTCATGTTATATGAACCCTCTCTTGTATGCTTAAAAAAATCCTTCTCCCCTACGTTTGTATGGTTATGAAGTTATTAGACTTAACAATTTTTCAAGTGCTTGCACATTTGAAAGCCAGAAAATTCAGTCACGTCGCCTTTAAAAATATTACCAATTTTTTAATTACTTATACTTAATTTCAGAGTTAATCTATTTAGAAAGTGAAACGATCTGATAGATTCTGAGAGAAAACGTTACTTACCTAAACTCGCCCATTTTGCTTTTCATAATTTTGAAAACATAATACTTTTGTTAAACCTAAAATAAACCACGAATGCCAAACATTGTAAGATTGTCCAAGCAATATTTACGACTGTACACTTCTGTTATTCTTCTTACACAAAAATTTTTCGAATCAAATTAGAACGGTGTGTAAACATTTTTAAAAAGCAAAAAACTCATCTATTTCATACTCATCCAACCCCGTAAATGTAAACAAATGTATAATTAAAACGACCTTAAATCTTTACAGACATCCTCACATGTACGCCGCACTTCATCAACAGATCCCATAATGCTTCCCCTCCCCCCTACCTCTTCTGTATGACAAACAAAATAGGGGGGGGGGGACAAAAATAATATTTTTAAAAAATAATAAAATCTTCAGGGAGGGAAGTGAAGGGAAAAAGAAAAAAGGCAAAAGATGTGTAGTCGAGGAAGAAGGGTGGCAGGGCCGGGTGCTACGTACAGGTACTAGCCAGTGAACGACCTGCCCCGCGGAGCAACAAACACATACCGCTACCTAAAAGAACGACATGGCGGAGGCCCACTCGTTGAAAAGTATCGGTTTCTTACAAACACACTTTGAGTAATCGTAATTAAGCTCGGAATATTAATCTAAGAAAAGTAGAAGTGATGTGTCAAAAAAGGTTCCATGCTCTACAAATTTGGTCCAATTGAAGCACGTCTGTCTACTTACACAAATGCAAGCTAATGCTTGATTTAAACTTTCGATTTCAGAAAACTCATTATACTCAACGACATATTCATGTGTGTTAATGTCTTAAAAATATAAATGCAATACAATATAGTAAAAATTCGAAATGACGAACCAAATAAAATTGAATGATATCAAATCTATAGAGATGATCTTTATCAATACTTGGAGCTGCCAGCTACAAATTACATGACAGAATTTACACACATTTTTGTTTTGCAATCAAAAGCTTCTAATATATGTCGCAAGTATCAGTTATTAAGAGCCCTGAAGACCGCACTCATAAAAGGACAGTAACGATTAAATATTGCTGGACAAAATTCTAGTGATTATTTAATGAAATTGATAAGTATATGTTTTATTTCATAGAATTAACAAGTAATAGCGAGTATAGGACAAATTTCAAAAATCAAACTGCTAATTTCAAAAATTAAGATCCTACAAATATTTTTTCTTTTTTGTAAAAATAACCTTTGAATTTTAATACTCAATATAATTATCTATATTTAATGTTGTGACGTTCCTTTTTTCCCCCTTTTAATATATATAAAAGCACAGCAATTCTTAATTATCATTTAATTATCCGAGAAATGAATGCTATTTTAAATTATAAATAACAGAATAGTTGTTTATGTTCAACAAATCAATGTTTCAGTCACAGATATGCAAAAAGATATATTTGTTATTTTTACTTATATTTTATTTTTTAAAAATATTTCAATTAGAGTTTAACTTAAATATTACGATCCAAAAAGAATTTCAAATTTTTAGCTGAATATTTTAATTTAAATTGTCAGCAAAAATAAAATTTATTTGTTTCGTGAATTTATAACAAGAAATAATACAGCATCAGTTTGTTACTGAAGTAAGCAACTGGACTAATTCAGTTGATATCTATAAACAATACGTTAAGTCAAAATTTTAATTTTAAAAAAAATATTCAGGTCTTCTAAAAACTAGTCAATCAAAAATTAACGTTAAAATATTTTCGGAAGGTTTGATCGTTAAATAAAATAATGCCATGATTAACTATAATTTCATGAGTTTTTGAAGAGAAAACATACAAATGCATATGCAAATATTATGAAATGAGTTATGAAAAATTGTAAAATAAACTCAAACTATTCCAATTTTGTTACAATTTATGACTGTTCAATTCCTAAAATATGTGAAGTATTTCAAAGATGACAAACAACTGAATCTCCAGACGAGATCTTCGTTGAAGAAAACGTTCGTTCAGAAAATCAACCCGAATCTGACTTAAAATTTCTCAAACCGTAAGTAACAGCAAAACTAGCACACAAAACTAAGAAACAGAAGCAATGGACAAAAACGTGTAGCAGCAATTCGCGAGCACAGAAACCTACATACCTGAAAAGGCCTTCACAAAAGAGAAGCAACGTGCTGAGTGCAAGTGAAAGAGAATTGATCAACGCGGCGAACAGTAGAGTATATTTGTTTGTCAATCCCACTTAGGCCGAGTTATTCAACGCGTTATGAAAAGCCAACCAGTTTTTTTCACTGTCGGCCCAGACAAATCCTCGGGAGAAAGTAAGCATGTGCGAAAAAAGAAAAGGTAACAGAAGAGAAAGAAGAAAAAGGCAAATCTATTTGAGCAAAGTAGGTCGCACGAGGTCAATAATTCACAGTTCGGCAGCAACAGATATGTTTTTAAGAGAATGGCGTTTTTAAGAGAATGGCCGCGCGCGCATTGCAAAATTCTTAGAAGGAGAGGTTGAAAAACCTGACCCTTGTAGTGCCAAATGTAGTATCCGGGTTGTATGTAAGTCTTATTGTTAAAATAGCTTAGAGTCCCTACATGATGTTATCAAGAAAGGTGGACGAAGAGGATCAATGATGAACTGCCAGTAGAAGCCATTCTGGTAACAATTACATCCATTGGAATGTTAGAATCTGAAAATTCACGAAGCAGGAAATGCCCAAGAGTTTTCTCTTTACTCCTTTTTCTCATCAAACTAAGTAATTACTGATCATCTTTCTCCAAAGGAATGCTTTTCCCCCCCTCACCTTTTCAAGGATCTACATTTTTCTACTTCCTTTCACGTTAAATAGAAAAGATACACAAATATAGGGGGGGGGGGTTGAAAACTAGTCTATCAATGTATTAAAAGCTAACATTTTATCAAAATAAGAAACTCATTCATTAATTTTCAGAACAAATGGTCATTCCCCAACAATGAAAATTTCAGAGGGCAGCAATTAATTATCAAATAAACTGATGAAAGCATTAAGCAACAATAATTTGATAATTAATTTTCACTATGAATACTACAATATTGAATCTCCAATATAAATATAGATTATTAACTCACGATGTACGGTAATTATTTCAGTAGCTAATCAACAATTAAAATTTTTAAATAGAACCACGCAATTCATGGGAACAAATGGAAAATTTCCACCTGATGATGAGATGGTTGATTGAATATTAAAAGAGACAGACACAGAAAATGGATTTGATCGTAAATTAAGAAATATGAATGTTGCAATCCCATAGAATACTTTAATTAGTAGAGCAAATTATTAGCATACTTCAAGTTAAACAACACATAAAAATTAATAAACAATACACTAGCATAAAAATAAACTGTTCTGAAAAAAAAAACTCAGTTTAAAGAAGAAAAAACTTTTTCTTATAAATTATTGATAACTACATTAAAGTATGCGCTCGGTTAATGCCACATTCAAATTCAGTATGAACTTCTGACTAAGGTGTGAGACCTATTTTGAAAGAAACTATATAAATAGGAAGCATTACTTCCTGGAATGTTTAATTCCAGGATTCAAATAAATTTAACCGTAGTAAACGAAGGGAGACTATTAGCTTAAGACATAATGAATTGTGTAGCACATGTGTTTTGATAATTACTTAAGTCGGCAGTTTTCTTCCCCCCCCCCTTTTTTTTTTTGCTTAACTAACAACCAGATGTATTCTTTTCTTCCTCACTATTTTCAATATAGTATATATTGAGCCAAAAAAAAAACTCAGAAAATTTTTGCACAGTTATTAAATTTTTCTTCCGCACATTTTTTCCCCAGTCCTTTAATTTAAAACGAAATAACATGAAAAAAGTAGTTTTGAAAGCTTATGCCACCTAATAACATGCATACGCGCAAAACAATAGCTTGAACTCTTAATTGCAACTTGAACAGTTTTTTTTTTTCCATACACATTGTTACATATGCGAGAGATATTCAAATAACGCGATAGTTAAGAAAAAAATTTTAACAAATAAAATGAGAAAAAAGCATATTCCTAATAATTCATCACAGATTTAGTTATAAAAAATTAACTTCGCACAAGAGCTGCACAGAGTTTTGGAAAAATTAGCCTTCGTATGGTCAAAGGATGAAGATGACATCTGAATCTCTTCGACCTTCAAAACCACACTACATACGCTGTAATATGCCTCATTTAATCTAAAAATAATATTCTTCTTTATAAAAAATGAATAAAAGTACGCTAGTAGAAAATAATTCACTAATATGAAGGAGTTATTTAATACATAAATGTAACAATAATAAGATATTCCTTACGCATTCAAATACGCAGGGTTTTATGTTCAAATATTACTAAGAAAATATCAAATACGATAGTAGATTTTTCGGTAAGATAACTATTACAATACAATAAATTTGTAATACGCAAACTAGATTTTTTCAACAAAAATAAAAACCTGGAGTGAAAGCACTGCGAAGAAGAATTTTAACAACAAATCCCCCATCCCCAATGCGCTTTTTAAAACTATTTTAACATATTCACGACGTTCACATAATAAAAGGCAGTTCCACTAAATTCAGAATTGGCATCAGATTTGTACTTTTTCTTCATGCAATATTTTGATAGAGTTTCAAGTTTAATAATTGGGTAAATAAGTTCAAATGTTAAGAATTTTCAAAAAAGTTTTTCAAAATTAAAAAAAAAAAAATTTATACGTGTACTTTTAAATCAAGTACATTTTTGTTTACCTATGTGCGTATATTTAATTTTTGAAAGAAACTTTCCCCAAAAAGTAAATTCGGCAACAGCAGAAGTATTGATTGGACGGAAATACGAGATTGCATTTATCATGCGACTATCACGCCTAAGCCCATTGTTATAGAATTAACTTTAAAATTTCAGTCATTTTTACGTTCACGTGCATTCCCAACAACGCCATTTAGTAAATCTTTGAATAGGAGAATAGTGAACAATTTTCTCGTAGGCCCGCAACTTCTACCAAGATTCGATGGGCGATGCAATCGTACTTTTTTCAGGAAAAGATTTTACCGTAATTACTGCAAGATTGCCGTTTGAACACATCTTATTTCAGTTCATTTTAGTATGGATGTGCACTTTTGGGTTACGATGAATTTGGCCCCTGGTAGAATAATCTGAATCACCATTTAGACGCCAGATTTTTATCCTCTTTTAAAATTTTCTTGTATGGGTGTCTGACAACCCTAATTTATAAGATTTCTGTTGATTCTTTTAAGGAACTTGGATTCTATAAAGGGCTTGATTATATATTATGATTTCGTGCAAGCGAAAAAGTAAACATAACCCGGCATTTTTTAATCTATTGGTCAATCACACAACAGAGACATGGCCAAACTTGTATTCCTGCTGATGGTCATTATTTTTAGTATTTATTGAAAATTTTGCTCTAAAAAAGTGTTTTGCGTCAATGTTGCAAGGTAACTTTTTTGACAAAAAAAAAGTTTGTTTTTGTGAGCTGTACCATCTCTCTAAGTATGCCATGTGTGTATGTACAGTCGACTCTCGATAATTCGAAGTTGGAGGGACCAGTGAAAAACCTCGAATTTACAAGAGAGTAGAAAAAACTCCCAAAATACAAGTAGAGAATTTTTTAAAGCACATTTAAATTTGAAACTATGAAAAAAAAAACTATTGAACATATGTATAAACATAGTATTTTTAAAAACTACATATTATATACAATATAAATATTATACAGACGTTAAAAGTCCTGTATTAAAAGAATACATTCATATGCAATCCTACACATCTCTTCTTCACAATAGTGGACCATACTTTCTGAACACGTGTAGCAAGGCCACGTGTTAAACGAAAGATATGGATGATTGACAACAGGTGCAGTTGGTCTATTGTTCACTTGAAGAAGGAAAGCAATAAAAGTGCATTTTTACCTGATGAACCGGAAAACACAAAGGGGTAGCAGACAGATGGTCATTAAAGGGGCTACGTTACAGGGGAGACACGCAGAGATAATGCAACACAAAACTAGTAAGCACCAACCTGTTTGCTACAGGACTGTACATGATAGTGAGTGTTCGAAATGTCGAGTTTAATGAGATAACTTCGAATTATTGCGTGTTGTAGTCTGGCCAGCCACAGATTTTACTTCGAATTATTGAGTGTACCTAAACGTGTTGTTTTAGTTCGAAATATCAAGAGTTTTTCTAGGGATTGAGCATATACTTCGCATTATCGAGAGGTTCGTATTATGGAAGGTTTGAATTAACGAGAGTCGACTGTATATATAACTTTGAAAAGTATAATATTTAATACTTTAAGAGAATGAAATAGAAGATCAGTAAATTTTTTTAAAAAGATAGTGGATAAAAATATTTTAAAAGCATTTTGAGTTCAATGCGTGATATGACAATGAACATTTTAAGGTGCATCATTGTTAAATAAAACTAGTGACAAAGGAAGAAAAACCATACGAAAAGTATTCGATCAATTCTACAAGGTGTTTATAAATGAATATCGGAATTTTCAACACTTCATAATATCTATTACATCTAACTTACAAGTATAATTCATACATCGAATGAAAAAGTAACTGAAATAGTTTTATCTACAAGCTTACAAATGTTAAATGTGAGCTACATTCGTCACACGACACTCGTCAAATCGATAGAAGAGTGTATCCCAAACTTTGTTCAGAGTGTATGAGTTAATTCTTGCAACAGCTGCTTCAATCCTGTGTCTTAAGTCTGGAAAGTCAGCTGGTAGCGGAGGTACGTACACATAACCTTTAATGAACCCCTAGAGATAAAAAAAAAATCACATGGCATCAGATCGGGTGAATGTGGAGGCCATGCGAAACAAGTTTTATCGTGAGGCCCTTTGCGGCCAATCCATTAGTCGGGTACAGTGATATTCAACCAATTGTGTACTGAGAGATGCCAGCGGGGCGGTGCACCATTTTGCTACCAAAAGAAGTTATCTGGTTCACTTTTTTCCAATTGAGCAAATAATCATAGTTGTAGAGCAGAGGTTCCTAAACTTTTTAGTCTCATAGACCCCTTACCATATTTTTTTTTTGTTTGTTTAGGGTAGACCCCTGCTTACGTAATATTGAATTTTTGCAAATTTATCAACTTGTGACGGGTGCTTACGCGTTTCACTAACCTTCTCTCAAAGTCTTTTAAATTGTATTTATTTTGACCAATCCCCACTGAGAGCTGAAAGTGTGACTTATGCAAATAAGATAGTTTCGGGTTTAGCGAGTTCGAAAGAGATATAAAAGGGGAGAAATGAAATGAAGAGTAGAGGATGACTAAGCGGTTTGATAGAGTAGAACTCCGTGTTTGGGATTGAAAAGTAAACTACGTGGTTGCTTAAGAAAGTGTTTATAAGAATTTAATTTAACTAAGTGAAGACTGATAGCGGAAGTAAGATTATTGAACAAGATTCATTAACTGGGTTCAAAACGTAATTGAAGATATCTTGGATTACAGCCTCTTCATAAATTCTACTAGTTTCCAAGTTCCTTCTGAAGAAGATTTCAGGTCTGTAATATTTGTAGTTTAGATTTAAATGTGTAGTTTGATTGTACGTGTTATTCCCCTCGTGATATCAGTTAGTATTCCGTCGTCCATAATTTAAATCTGATCGCACTCCATGATAATTTATTGTTCTTAAAGTTGATTATTAATTGTGAATTTCTATCCTAAGGAAATAATAAATAAGTGATTTATTATTTGAGTAGTCATTAATTATGAATCCTACATATCCAAACATAGATAATATGCAAAGGGTAACTAATAACTCTGGGATAGTGGGAGACTACGACAAACTTAAACGTGTTTATGACAGCTGGTACAAAGCTACTTACTTTAAAAGCTTTAAACTCTATTGAAGTATACAGTTTGAAACTTAAGAAACACATGTTAACTAATTTAGAATTTAATTGATACATAAAATTACTGATTGACAAACAAATGTTTATAATGATAGGAAGAAATCTGGTGCTTCAATAACAAATTTTCAACATTTATCAACAATCTTGTCAATTTTAACCTTAAATTTCCTTGGTTGGTAGTGTCTTGTCGACAACCGCTCCGAAACTACTTCTCACTAAGAAAAGCAATTAAAAACTTTCCCAGAATACTCTATAATTCGAGATGAATAACGGGTATATCTTTTTAAAGTCGAAATTGCTGACATCTCCTTTTCTAAACTTTACTTTAAGATCTCCGGTACTGCCTATTCCGATCAGTTCCTCTTGTAATATGACATTTTTTTTTCAATGTGACCATATCAATTCATTGCCTTCTGTGGTAATTACCTAGTATAAATGCATTCTCAAAGCTAATTTCAAAATCTGAATAAAAGGGAATTTAAATGTTGAACGTTGGTTAAAACGTCCTTTTCCTGGCAGATTGTTTGTGGCCAAGTGAGAAACGAGGAAAATTCGCGACGTCCAATATAGTAATTTTTCCTTTGGCTTAATTCTGGCAAGAAACGCTGAAACGATTGTCCTTATTTTTTTTAAAAAAAACTATACTGTCACCTTATAGCTACAAATTAACCTCGTTAAATTTAGTAAATAAATCTGTTAAATAGATAAAATCTGGTTTCAATTTTATTAAATTTTCTTTCAAAATTAAAATCACGATCTGGTTTAGTAAGAACCACTATCGTAGACCCCCAAATTATTTTTTTTTGCTGTCGTGGACCCCTTGCACGTCGTCATAGACCCCTAGGGGTCTACAGGGCCGTTTTTAACCTCCCCAGCGCACTAGGCACTTCAAATTGTTTCATCCCTTTATTTCTAGAATACCCCTTCTCTTTTTTTCCATAGTAAATCTCATTTCAGTCTTTACTCTCTAAAGGGTAGAAATGCTTCTCTTATGATTCGCTAGGCGGTGGTAAGTTTACTATAATTAAAAAATTTTTTTTCTTTTTCTGCCCTCTAATTTTTTGCGCCCCAAACTTCTGCACCCTAGGCACGTGTCTAGTGTGCCTAAGCGGAAAATCGGCCATGGGGGTCTATACAGACCACTTTGGGAATCACTATTGTAGAGCATCAAGATAGGCTCCGAAGGTTGGTTTTCCGAAAACGAAAGGCCGATACACTTTCCGCCTAGAAATGGTACAAAAAATTTTCAATTTTGGTGAATCTCGTTGTTAACAATCGAATTTAGTAAGAAATGCTCGCTGTACAGTAATAGCGGATTTTGTCTTTGCTAACCGGAGAACACAAAAGGCTTTCTGTTCACCAGTCGCTATTTTTCTACTAATCGGTGGGGAAGGGGGGGGATTAACAGGTTTCGCACGCATGCGCACACAAGCTAGCAAACAAAACTATTTCAGTTGCTCTTCATTCGATATATGAATTATTCTCATAAGTTATATGCATTAAATACTATAAAGAGTTAAAACTCCGATATTCATTTAGAAACACCCAGTATTATTATATCCAAGTCTGGGCTAAATATGAAAGAGGAGAAGATGCAAAAACTGAAAGAAACGATAGAGACCTCATAAAAATGAATGATTTTCCACATAAAATGACAAGAAAAAAGGATGAAAGGGGTGTATGGAGAGGTTGTTAGTAATTATGAACATATTTAAAAAATTCATTGTAAATGGATAGTAATACAAATCTATACAAATAAATAAAATTGAAGTGTCTGTTTGTAATTTCAAATTAGCAGCTTTTTACTTAATGCACTAAAAGAATATACGGTACTCATAACAAAAAACCAATTTTTAAAATTTTTGTCTGTCTGTCTGTCTGTCTGTCTGTTTGTTCCGGCTAATCTCGGAAACGGCTGGTGCGATTTTAAAAATTCTTTCACTAATGGAAAGCTACATTAACGGGGAGTAACATAGGCTATATTTTATTCCCGTATTCTTACGGGAACGGAAATTATACGGGTGAAAGTGAAACTGAATGCCAAGATGAACGCCAAATTGAACGCCAAGCTGAGCTAATGAAGTCGTTGTTTTGGTTACTGGCGACCGATGCTCTTCATGAGACATAATAAATTTACGCGCACATGATAATACGCTGACACGTGCCATAATTTTTTTTTATGATAGTTATCTCACACTGTTCAGTTAAGTAGAGCATCGGCTGTTTCGGATGCACTTTTTAAAAAAAATAAATCAAGGCTTCATAAGCAAAAAGCAATGCAAGAAACAAAAAATTGATAAGTTTTACGGTTAGTTTTAATCCTTTCTTTTTTTTTTATTTACATTTTTAGTCACATTTAAACAATAGTTATTATAATCCCAATCTATATCTATACAAATAAATAAAATTGAAGTGTCTGTTTGTAATTTCAAATTAGCAGCAATTGTTTGCGGGGGCGGGGGTTTAAGGGGCGTTAGAAATTCCGATTTTTAAGTTATTAGACGTACAGTCTTGAAACTTAGTAAGTAGATTCCTCTCATAGGGTAGAGATACGCTACAAAATGGGTTTCGTGAAAATTGCCCCCAAGTGGCGTTGCGGGACTTAAGGGGCGTTATAGATAATTATTTCCATTTTTAAACTATTAGACGCACAGTCTTTATATTTGATAAGTAGATTTCTTTTATAGAGTAGAGATCAGCTATAAGAAGGTTTTGTGAAAACAGACCTCTAAATGGCGTTGCGGGGGATTTAGTGGCGTACTAGATAAATATTTTCGTTTTTAAACTACTTCGCCTCCCTGCTTGAAAATTGGTAGGAATGTTTCTTTCATGGAGTAAATATCCGCTACAAAACAGGTTTGGGAAAAATTGATCCGCAAGGGGTGTTTAAGGGCAGATATAAATAATTATTTCTATTTTTAAACTATTAGACGCACAGTTTGAAATTTGGTAAGCAGATTCCTCTCATAGGATAGAGATACACTACAAAATGTGTTTTGTGAAAATCGACCCCTAGGCCGCGTTGCGGGGGTTCAAGGGGCGTTATTGATAAATTTTGTTTTGCATTTTAATTTATTGGACGCACAGTCTTCAAATTTTGCTAAGCAGATTCCTTTCATAGTGTGCAATTCCCCTACAAAATAGGTTTTGTGAAAACAGACCCAGAAGTGGCGTTGCGGGGGCTCAAGTGGCGTTAGAGATAATTATCCCCATTTTTAAACTATTAGACATACAGTCTTGAAATTTGATAAGCAGATTCCTTTCGTAAAGTAGAGAACCGCTACAAAATGGGTTTCGCGAATATGAACTACCAAGTTTAATTTCGGGAGATTAAGAGGCGTAATTGATAAATATTTCCATTTTAAACTATTTGATCATCCTGCTTGAAAATTGGTAGGCATGTTCCTTTCATGGAATAGAGTTCCTCTAACAAAGAGTAAAACGAAAATTGACCCCCTAGAAGGGTTGCGAGGGGTCAAGAGGAGTTACAGAAAAAAATTCATGTTTTTAATTGTTAGACCCATATACTTGAAATTTGTTAAGCATGTTTCTTTTGTTGAATAGAGATCCACTAAGAATGTATTTTAAGCAAATCAAGTTCTGGGGGTGCAGGGGGTTACTGGGACGTATTGACAAAAAAAAATTACTTTTTTCGAGCTACAAGGACTATAATAATGAAATTTGGTTTGCATTTTTCTTTTGTTGAGTTGAAATCCGCTAAGAGCGGTTATTTTGGAAAACGGCTCTCAACGGGATTATGGGGATATTGATAGTAAAACTTTTGTTTTTTTTCTGTTAGATTTAGACTTGAAATTTGGCTTGCATGTTCAATTTACGGAGTAGAGATCCACCGAAAATTGGCTTTTCGGGAATCCACTTGGTTTTTGAGTTACGAAAGAGCAAACATCATTCTAGGCTTCAATTTTAGAGATTTTTAGAAAATACAAATTAGATGAGTTCTGCCCTTTTTTTTTATCAACAGGTGAAGGTTACAGGTATAAGTATATTTTTTCAATTCAATCGAATTCTTAATGCTAGGACTTATATATCAATAATTTATACATATATATAAGCAGTAAAAATTTATAAAACATCATGAAATTCCCAGCGAAGCGGGCGGGTAACAGCTAGTAGATAAATACAAATAATCTTACGAGTGCTACTTTTAAATCAAAGGGTAAGCACACAGTTTACCTAGAATGAATATATTTTAAATAGCTACAATGTTTTTTAAATGTACTGTAATAATTAAATTAATAATACAATTCAAAACTTCATTTACCATAGAGATTATTTACTTAAAAATGCATTATAGGCAAATTATTAAAAATGCAAATTATTTGCATTAGTTACAAAACATACATAAAAATAAGATGCAGAAGTTAAGAAAAAAAACCATCTCACAAAGTATATACAATTTTACTAAAAAAACTAAAACAAGAAGTAAAACTTTGTGAAGCAAAAACTTTACTGACTGATTTAGAATTTTCAATTAATGAAATAAATATTTTTTGCTAATAAAATATTTAATTTATTTTGTAATAAAATGCTCATTCATGGATAAACAAGAAAGGTATATAAGGTATTGGATATAAGATGGGCTGAACTGCCCCAAAACTTTGTCAAATACTAACAATGTTTTCATAAAGCCACAGATGAAAGACAAGAAATTAAAATACTTCTTAATGATTAACAAAACAAAACTAAGTATCTTGTTTTGGTTTCATTTACCAAAAAGGTCCAAATAAACTGCATTTTTAGCTTATCTTGATTGCATTTGAATTTTCTTTATGACTTATGAGCATATTTTAAGACATAGCATACCATTTCATGTACTTTATAACAACAAATTTGTTAATTTATGTTAACACACACATATCCATCTATATAAAATGTGAGTATGCATACCAATCTAATCATGCAAAATTTACCTTAGAATCAACCAGTACATAGTTGATAAAAAATATAATAAAACAAACTGAGAAAAACAGTAAATAATCAGATTTATATAAAATTAAAATCTCTTCTAACTACAAGATGATAAATGTAAAAAATGATTAGTCAAATAACTTATTCTTATAACTTTTCATAATATTACATTAGAAAAGTTATAATTCTATAAATTTGTAATACACAAAATATATTACATAAAAAATTCATACATAATCAATCAAGTTTGAAACAATATGTAAAACCGAATTTATTCATTGTAGACAGAATAGTTATTTTCATATTAATTGCATGCCTTCAAACCTTTGTCTAACCATCAAAGATTGTACAACTTACAGAAACCAATTTATCTACAGAAAAAGACAGGCTGCAAATGACTAAGATATATTTGATACCATTCTAATAAAAATTGATTAACATTTTTAGAACAAAAGTTAAAACTTGCTGCAGATTGGCAGTAGCATGTGATTAATATGAAAGTATAGATCATAGGTTCCCAAACTTTTTAGCCTCATAGACCCCTTGGCAGGTTTTTCAGTTTGGGTTAGACCCCCTACTTTCCTAATGTTAAATTTGTGCAAATTTATCAATTTAAATGTATTTTTGACAGCAGGTATAGAGCTATTTACTTTAAAAGATTAAAACTTTTAACTGTAGTGAAGTATAAAAGAGTTTAAAATTTAAGAAAACACATGTTAGTTAATTTAATTAGATAATAAAAAAAAATAACTAATGCATAAAATAACTGTTACATAAAGTAACTTTGCAACAAACAAGTGCTTTTTGTGGGAGGGAGGAATCTGGGGATGCAATAATAAACTTTCAACATTTGGCATCAATCTTATCAGGGTTTAACCCTAAATATCTCCTCGGTTAATTGTGTCCAGTATTTCTTTTTTCTCAATCCATTAAAAGCTTTCTCAAGATATTCCATAATATGGAATGAATAACAGGTATATCTTTTTAAAGCTAAAATTGTTGACATCGTTTCTAAACTTTACTTTAAGATCTTCATTACTGCATATTCCTAGTGCTTAATTCTTATAATCCGATTTTTTTTTTCAAAGTGATCATATGAATTCATTGTCTTCTGTGGTACTACGATAGTCAAAACATTCTCAAACCTAGTTTCAAAATCTAAAAAAAAGGGCATTGAAATGTTGACGACGTCCAAAATTATGCTCCTTTAGCTTAATTCTGGCAAGAAAGGCTGTGTGAAATATTGTCCTAATAACATATTTATGCTGTCACCTTGTAACTGCAAATAAACTTCATTAGATTTAGTAAATAAATATGGTGAATAGGTAAGTCTAGTTTCCACTTGATCAAGAGACCACGGTACCCAAGAGGTCTAGGCATCGGATCGTGGCTAGCATGTCATGAGTTCGATCCTAGTACCACTGAAGACCGGCCATGTAGGGGAGCGATGCACGTTAAATCTGTCGAGAGCTCAAACGTCCTCCCATTGGTGTGGTAGTTAGGAGAGGGTGTGCCAGCTCAGGTGTCGTCTGCATCACTTGACCATGGTTCAAAATTACGCGGACCATCCCCAAAAGCCCTCGTGTAGCTGAACAGTGGGACGTTAATATTCACTCACTCCAATTGATTAAATTTCCTTTTAATATTAGTCACAATCTGGTTTAAAGAGAGCCACAATCGAGGACCCCCACTTACACCTCGTAGACCTCCTAATTATTTTTTTTGCTGTCTTGGACCCTTTGCAGATCGTCATAGACCCCTGGGGGTCTATATAGACCACTTTGGGAATCACTGGTATAGATGAATAACCATTACATATTAAAAATTGAAGCTATTTAACTTTTTCCAGCATAAACATCTAGAGCAGGGATGACGAACCAGTGGCACGCGTGCCATCAATGGCACGTGGCACATCATTTCGGGCACATCACAGATCAAAATGGTTTACATTTTTAAGTAATCTTCAGGAGGGATCTTATTCGTGCTTTTGATACAAAACTACATGTTTTCATAAACAATATTATTACAAGAAACTACAAGTACTTCCCAAACATGAAAAAAAGATCAAAGATTTAAATATTCAAGAGAAACCAGACGAAAACAGTTATAAAAGAATTTATTTCCGTAATTGATTCAGCAATCTCGCTGGAAATTCCAGCGAGACGTTCTCAGTTCAAATAATTATCAGAAACGCTCAAATTTATTATGTGCCCTGATGTGATTTTATTTGATAAACTAAACTTGTCCCAGTTCTATTGGTTGGAAATTGAAGAATTTGATATGCAACTGATTGATTTTCCGTATAGTTCAATATGGGTTAAAAAATTTATTGAAACAAGGAAATTTTGGAATTGATATATAGTAAAAATGCCAGTAATAAAAGTTTGGAAACATGGAATTTGATTCCAGCCAGATTTAACTGTTCAAAGTAACTGACTCATGTTATTATATATATAACTACATTTTCATCTACCTAAGCCTGCGAGTCATTATTTTTGGAGATGAATAACATTAAAGCCTCACTTTGAAACCATTTTATGGATGACTCCAATTCAGAATGTATTCTACTAAAAGTAACATCTTACATTCATATTGCAAGTCATTTGCCCTCTAATCTGCAAGTTATTTGCCATCTAATTTATTTTTCCAAAAATCACGAAGAAATTATTTGACAGCACATCCATACCTCATTAAGAATTTCTTTAGAAAAAATGGCACATTTATCCATAAAGGTTTGCCCCCCCCCCCCATTCTAGAGCACACAACATTAAAATCAATTTTATAATAAAATAATATTTATGAACAGAAATAAACTATTAAATCAATATTCCTATTAAAATACTGATAATTTTTCAAATAACAAAATTAATTAGGATGCTTGAATAAAACACAGAAGTGATAATATTACCCACATGATTTCTTTTTTTTTTTTTAAAGTTTGGGAGCAAAAACAACCAATTTCTAATCTTACAAATATAAAAGGAGCAAGATTCTTGAGAAAAAAAAATTAACACATATCTTGTTCTTAGGACTTGTTACATTTGTTTTAAGGACAAGATATAATTGTTAATAAAGCAATACAATTTTAAAAATAAACAATTTTAGAGCTAAATTCTTTTTTATAATTTATTATGCATACAGTTTCAAGTATGTTAGCAGCACTGATCATAGATTTAACATATTTAAAAAATTATATACTGATGTGATTGAACAAAACAGTTTTTTTTCAGGGGGGGAGGTCCCACTAAGTGCACTTTTTTTTCCCATTTACTTTTTATTTTTTAATAAATATATCAATTTTCATGAAAAATCAATACCACTTGATAAGTATACACTAAGATATTCCTGTAATTTTGATTAGTTAAAATTTCTCACTTCAATAAAAAAAACTAACAAAATATATTTGTAAAAAAAATACTTATTAAAAATTTATTAACAATCTATTACTTCATTAATAATGGCACTTTATTCAACCCTACTAAAAGTTGACATATAAAAGATCCACAATTATACCATACAACAAAAAAATTTTAAAAAAATTACAAATAATAACAAAAGTTTCCAAATTAGAAGGTGCCCCCAAATCCCAAGAAGGGCACAGATTAGAACAAATGGAAGTATGAAAAATTCATCAACTTATGACTTAGATGTACTTTTTTCATTAATTCAAAATAAAAAATTACATCATATTTTCTCTTTTACCTCAATAATAAAGGATCTTAACCAATTTGCTTCAATTTTAAACTATCTTTATGATTGGAAACTTGTTTAAAAATTGGGTGATGTCACTCTGGTGATACTACAGCCTAAAATTGTTTTTAAAAGGAAGACAAAATAACAAAGTTTGGTAATCATTGCATTACAGTTAATTCTACATATTCCGCTCTTATACATTTATGAAATAATAGCTACAGAAAATTTATATTTTGATAATTATTTTCTTATCTAAACATTTCTTCGTCAATGGCTCAACAGCGTTGGGTGGGCCCTGGCCTTCTCAAGGCATCTTTACTTTTGGCAACTGTTTTCCAATTTTTCACCTTTAAAGTATTAAGATCCTTTTAGATTCAATCAATCTATCTTAGTGGGGGTCTGCCCCAAGGTGTATTTCACATTGGCTTTGCTAGAAAGCCTTTCTTTTCTCAGTAACAATCTTCATTCTAGCCAGATGACCAGCTCATTTAAGATTCTGTAATTTGATGAATTTTACAATATCAGGTTTTTTGTAAATTTTATAGAGTTCTCAATTAGATCTTCTCCTTGATCCATTCATTGAAACCCCAACAAGAATATAACGCAAAATCTTTCTCTCGAAAATTCTCGCAGCTTCCTCATCACGTAAAGTCAGGAAAGATCCTTATAAGACTTTTATAATATCTAAACACTATCTTTAATATATATGATGGACAAAACTACGAACAATTTTATTTTTAAATAAATAGCAAAATCTTTTACCTATATCTACTTCACTTGGATATTCCTTTCAGATGGATCCCAGACCTCAAAACACAAAAAATTATTTCAAAAATGATGCAGCTGCTGAACTGGCAAAGCACAATGAGTAAATTTTCTGTTTATGATATAAGAATTACTGTTATTTTGCATATTTGGTAAATATGTGTGTGTGTTTTTCTTTTTTATTTACTTCAGATTCAAAGATTTCTTCACTTAGGTAATAGATTAAACATGTTTTCAAAAAAAAAAAGATTTTACATTAATTTTTAACACCTTTCAAATGAAATGAGACTATTAATTAGTGTGTATAATTTCGTTTCATAGTAAAATTCCTGAAGTATTTAATTTTTTTCAAAAAAATATGCTCTTTATTTGCTTACTTTTTTTAAAAAGGAACTGTTTTAATATTCAGGAAAAAAATCATAATAAATCAAAGTAATTTTCGATTTGCATAAATATTTACATTTTTATCAAGAATATCGTCTCGACTTATAGCTAAAACTTGTGACAAATGCATTCAAATGATAATTTTTAACTCTATCATGCAACTACTGTTAACATTAGATACATTAAATGCAAAAAATAAACCATATATTTTACTAATTAAGAATTTTAATATGAAATTTGCTGCATCTTAACCTTTAAAATAGAAATAAATTTCATTAAACGAAAACTATATGCATAATGTAAACATATTATTAAAATTTTTCATCATCTAAACATATTTTATTATGAAAGTTAATCAATACATTTGAAAAATAATTATTATTACACAAACACACTTAGGAATCATAAAAACAAACTTGTTTCAATGATCAAAACAGCCTTTTTAAAAATATGAAAACAAACTGCATCAATTAGTGAAAATTCATGAAAAAGGTAACATTTATATATATTCCCTTCTAACACCATATGACTCAATCTTTAAATGTTAGAACTACCACTAAATAATTTTTATTTTGGGAATATTCATGAAAATTATAACTTTCAATTTTATTTGTTTGTTTTTTTTAATAAATTTTACACGAGTTAATAAAAAATAAAAAAAAATACATCCGATACACATCACAATTTTTTCAAACTCTCAGAATGCTTTCCTTGCCGTTAAGTACCCGGCGCAACTAGTGACAGCTGATCAACAATAGGCGGGAAGTTAAGATAACAAATTTCAAAACTTTGCTAAATACATTTGTCTCAACTAAAACACTTCCAATTTCATATTTTTAATTTTGCACATCCATACTATAAATTTTAAAAAATTATTTTGATAAAAAAATTAAAAACAAAATGGTACATGAGATTTAAAAATTTCAATAATATGTACGGAAAATAAAATGTTAAGACACGAAAACTGTTTCTTGCTTCATAATAGAAGAATAAAATATTTAAAGCGATTTAAAACTTGAAACACACAATATGATTTACTTTAGAAAAATTTGATTTATTTTTGTAGATTAATAAACGAAAAAAAGATCAAATTATAAAGCAATAGAATTTATCTAACAAATACTAATTTAAAAGAATTTCATTATTTTCGAATGGAATTTTCATACGACGGAATAATTAACACAGTATAAAACTAAACTAAAAGTCTTACCTGTGTTGGGTGAGTTTTCCAAGTATCACATCTTTAACGTTTTATGAAATCCATTTGGTAAGAAAATTCACAAGTGTTAGACTAGCGCATTTGTGCTAATCCCGGCACAATTAAAAGTTTTAAAAAAACACACACACAACAAATACAGTCGGGGACACACGTAAAATTTAAGAAGCGTCACTAACAGGCCAGACGATCTAACATTATACCAAACGCAGAATATAGTGTTTATGAGAAATACGTTCTCGTTGCCATTTTGATTTTAAAGAAAGAATACATTGAAAAAAGCAACAATAATAACAAATCTGTGGTAGGAATTGAAAGGCTAGACCTTAGCACAAATAAAAATTAACTTTAAACAATAATATAAGTAAAATAAATATTTGAGAACAAAAATTCCTGGAATTCAAAACTTTTCAATCTACATAAAATTTTCAAACTTCAATATCTAGGTTACTAAAGTTATGCAGTTACAACAGATGAGTGAAATCATTACCTGGAGTAAACACGATCAAAGGTGGTTAGAATGTAGCCTAGTCATTATGGTCACGAACTCTTGGCCAGCGTGTCATAAGTTCCAGCCCTAATACCACAGTAGATCCACCATGTAGAGGAGCTGTGGTGCACGTTAAGTCTGTCAAGCCTAAAAATCCTCCCGATGGTATGGTGTAGGAGTTTGGAGAGGTAATGCTAGCTCATCTATCATCTTCGTCACTTGACTGAGTTCAATATTACGAAGTTCCTCACCAATATCCGTCATGTAGCATTATAGCGCAACATTAATAAACACGCAGGTAGCTAATATCACGTATCAACAAACTGTACGATTTTTTTGTTCGAGCTTATCTATTGTTGTGTGAAATTATCAAGTACTGGTTTATACCCTCTTTTTGCATCATACTAGATATTCTCAATGAGAAAATTCAAAATATACACTGCTCTGCATAACTAAAGTAATGACAGATTTTCCAAGGAAATATTTTTCAACTATATATACACACAAAATTATGGCATGAAGTTCAGGATAAATAGACAGTATTTTATATTTTGTATGGTATCATATTTTTAAAAGTTTCTTTGAATGAGTACATGTTGTGCAAATGATTTTCTACCCAGAAGAAAAAACAGCAAGCAGATGATCCTTGATGGATATGATCTTTTTTAACAGCCGTGGCCAGGATCGATCCTAACAGGTGTACAGTGCGTGCACCGCACATAGGCGGCCAAGCCAAGGGGCGGTCGCAGGCCGTATATGGTTCTATCAATCAAACAAAAATTTTCACGAATTTCTCAAAATAGAATAAATTGAATAAATATGCTGAATTTTGAGCAGTTATTGAAAAATCAGGTCCCGAATTTCCGATAATACGGCATTGCTTAAGAAAATAGACTGTAAAAGTGCATAGTGTGTTGGCCGATTGTCCACTCTTCACACGCATCCTTCCTCTGATAGCAAAATTCGTGTTTGATCCAACTGTTAAATACTGTGTAGTTTGATATGTGTATTAGATTTGTGTAAATGCCAGCAAATGGGGCTGTAAAAATTGTTAAACTGTTTTATATAATGTATTTGCATATTCATTCTCGTCTTGTCTCCCGTCATTAAATGTTGTATTTCTAAACGCCTCTCTTGAATGAAGTCTCTATTCGCAATAAGTTAATATTTTTCACTGACATTAAAAAGCTTTTTTTATAGTGGCACTGGCAACACACTGTGAATAGATTCTTAATAAAGGCGTCTCAAAAAGGATTTTTACGAGATTGGCTTTACAATAATCTCTAATACAATAAATCTAATAAAGTTTAAATTCTCAATATGAATTCAGGGAAAAATTAAAAGTTTTTAATTTAATAATAACCTTACAATTTAAAAAAACAAAATAGGGGAAAGAAGGGATTTTTTTACCTATGGTTTTACAACGCTTATAAAGATTGCTCGTTTTCCTTTTTAAAAGCTTTTATTTAACTTACAATGTATGCAGGGCCAGACAGTGACCTTTGGGGGCCCTGGGCTAACAATATCTGGGGGCCCCTAAATAATTAAAAATTTTGCCATTTTCCTAAAAAAAATTGTGCGGGAAAATTTAAAATATACGGAAAACTTGAGGGTTTTTTTTATTTCAAACCTTTTAATTAATTTATAAACAATAACATAATTCACAAAAAAACTTTTCTACACTTTTGTGCTGCAAATTCTTTTATTTGCTCATCACATTTTAATTCTTTAATGAGATCAGTATTAAAAGAAAGAAGTGATAAATAATTAAGTCTAGTATTTGTCATTGATGTCCTATATTTGTTTTCTATATTCATTCTATATTTGTTTCTATTTCATTTTAGAGACTGCACACTCCACTTCACTAGTAATAGAAAGCGTTAAAATCTTTAAAATGGTAACAAATTTGGAAAAACGTCAACAAGTTTCTTTTCAAAAATTAAATTTAACATATCGCTAAAAGTATAGGATAGCTCAGTTTTTGTTTTAGATAAGTTTTGAATCGAAACACTTCATTTACTAATTGTTGATCTACATCATCTGAATAGGGCGTACACACCCCAAAAAGTTCGTCGTTCTCTTTACTTTGATCTTGCAAATCCATCAAAAATTTTAATTTCTTACTGTATTCTGCTCATACTTGACTTCTATTTAAATCAAGGATTTGCTTATCTAATGCAACAATAAGCGTCCCTTTTAAATTTTTCTGTCCCATACACAGTTTTTTCTGTGGATTTATCTACAAATTTTGAAATAACCCGTCTCTTGTTCACATCACTGTTTCTACTCTAGGACTTAATTTTTTGGCTGAGTCTTGATACTCCTTTAGTTTTTTTATCTGAATCATGAACATAGTTTATAAACGTTTTTAATGACATAATTAACTTATTCCCTTCACAGATGTCCAAACCAGGAGTCTGTAATTTTTTGTTAGCTGAATTAAATCTTTCTAAAATTTCTTCCTAAAATATCATTAAAATGGCAGTTTCGAGTTTTGTTAGTTTATTAAACAAATTTACTGCCCCTTTTCGAAAATAAATTTTCTCATTTTCATTGTCGCTAAATGTTTTTAAAATATTCATGTTATTACTATAATTATCTTTTAAGGCTTCAATAGCATCGTAGTGACAAGACCATCTGGTGTGACTGAAACTTTTTAATGAAAATTTCAGTTTAATTTCACGATTTAGAAGTTCCCACCTACGGGTCAAATCAGAAAAGAAAGCATACATATATGTTGCACTAAGCCAAAGAAGCTCACGATTTCAGTTACAACAACTGATTCTGCATCAACCAGATAAAGAGAATGTGTAACACACTGCACATAATTAGTAAATTCATTTTTTTCCTTTTAGAACAGCGTGCACACAATTATATCTATCGACCGGACATATTGGCAGCGTTGTCAAATGACTGTCCCCTACAATTACCCAATAGCAGTTCATTTGTTTCTAAAAATTCTTGTGGAAAATTAAATAAGTAAAATCCAGTGGGACTACTAATCTTAATTAATGAGACACATATTTCATGCACTTTTCCCCCCAAAACAATATCGTGGTACAGTAGCAAGTTTGTCATTGTGGGACAAATCTGATGTTGAATCCTTCACAATTGCATAGTACTTTGTGCCATCATTATTTATTTGAGTTGTAATTGTTTTGATGATTTGATTACCCATGATCTCTATTATTTGCTAATATGTTGCTTTTGATAAGTACGATATTAACGATTTTGGTCGTAATTTCACTGTTCAATATGTTCACGAATGAATGGGTCGAACTCTCTGCTAGCAGTTCCAGGTCACCCATAAAATTTCCATTATGAGGAGAACCAAAAACTTCCTCGGTACTTCTAAATGCTAAACTTCTTATAGCCAAATACTGTACTACCATAATAACACGTTTCAGGACATTGTGGTAATATTCTGTATCTTTTCTTAGTTGCTCCTGTAATTGTTTATATAACAAGGGGAGGGCACGACTAAGGAAATTCATTTGGGGACGAGACTTTGTATAATAGTAGTATTTTCTTAGGGTGTTCAACCCTCAATATAATAGCGCCGAATAGACAGTCAGTTCCAAGAAAATAGCCTTCGAAATTCATACTAAGCTTTTATACAATTGAGTTTTATTCAGCTCCAGCGATGCAGTGGCATAGGTGGTAGTGCACCTGCATTCTGCGAACTTCTGTCAGGGCTCGAGTCACGCGTTCGACTTGCTTTGTTTTTTTTTAAAATTAATTTAATTATTTTTACAATTAAATAAATTTATTTAAAAAAGGCTTATAAAATTTTATGTAATTATTTTATATTTTAAAAACTAAAACGATTACTATAATTGTATAAATGTATATATTATGTTTTATAAATATATTATAATATTAAATTATTATTATAATATATATTGATTAGTGTAATATTATTAATAAATCATATTTATTATAAAATACATTAGGTTAAATAATACTTTATATAATTATTTTGTATTTTAAAATGTAAAATAATTACAAATAGTTATATAATTAGATAAAAAATAGTTTTATCTCATATATAAAATTCTCCTGTCACAGTGTTTGTAACCAAACTCCTCCGAAGCGACTAGACCGATTTTTATGAAATTTTGTGTGTAAATTCAGTAGGTCTGAGAATAGGACGTAAACTATTTTTCATTCCGATATTGCAATTAGTTGAGAAGATATTAATTTAAAACCTTAAAACCCATCTCTGTTGTTTCGCTTGGCGTCGAAAATCGGTTTCTTGCCAAATGTGCGACTTTTCTCTGTTCCACCATCCAAATCACTCTGCATAGGTTACAATATCAAAATAGGTGTCTATAACAAATCAAAAAATCACCAAATTTGGCGAGTGAAAAGTTTTTTTTTTCCATTTTTTTGTACACATCTTTAATTTAAAAATTCATATATTGCAGGTTTAAAAAAACAAAATGTCTAAAATATTTGCATAAAACTTAATCGCTTTTACTTCGTTAGCATTATTTCAAATAAGTGATACGAGACAAATGAAACGGTTAGACTGATTCTTATGAAATTTTGTGCGTATATTCATTAGGTCTGAGAATAGGAAGTAAACTGTTTTTTATATTCCTAAGTGATAAGGGTGGTCCACCCTAAATTTTTCTTTTTTTCTTTTTTGGACAAAATTTAAAAAAATTTTTTAATGATTCGACATTAAAAAATACAAACAACCCTAACCTTTTACTTTTCTACCACCAACCCCTATTTTTTATAGCGATATTAGTACTTTAATAATTTTCTACTCTTGGTTCGATAATTTATCAGTTACCACTCGATCAGTTATTCCCGCCAGGCATCTACCAGTGTCACTTCTCACACCGTAAACAGCACAGAGTAGGGATGAGAAATAAGCCGGTCTCCTGTCTTTCTCAGATAATAAGCTTTCTCTCACTCAAGTTTAGGGCCTAAACCATTTTCGGCCATTATTATTGATTGCGCATCAATTGTAGCAGTGATGCTTATACTTATCATTTTACTTTCTCAGTGGAACTCTCATATTAAGTATTTTCTTATACTAAATGTATCATCAATTTGCAGTGCTATAATTATTTCTTCCCATTTTACTCAAGATAGTTCTCACGTTCAGTTAATTAAGTGATCTCATTTAAATCAATAGTTTTCAACACGTGTCACGTGCTCTCGCCAACAACAACTATTGTGTTACCTGTATAAACCCTTTCTGCATATTTTCAGACATTTATACTTATATTTATTAGTTTATTTATTAGTAAACGCAATTAATAAAACTGTAATACTGAGTGCGTGTGGATCTCTGGATATTTTGCTTCGTAATTTAAACCTACCACGGTTGTGCAATGGCACGCGATTAGTCATGAAAAAATTGATTGAAAACGTTGTCGAATCTAGCATTTTGAATGACAAGTTCCGAGAAGAAGCTGTATTACTACCACGAATCCCTATTATTCCCACAGCTGTGCCAATTGAATTCAAACGGATTCAATTTCCAATTAGATTGGCATTCGCAATGACAATCAATAAGCCTCACGGCCAAACGAAATCTGTTTATGGCTTAAATTTGGGCACACCGTGTTCTTCACACGGACCATGGAACATGGCATGTTCGCGCGTGGGTAAATCATCTAGTTTGTTTGTGTTGGTGTTGTTTACTCATTAAAAATATCTTACACTCCATTGCAGTAAGATACTGATAATGTTATTTTTTAATTGTCATAATTTGTGATAGAGATGTAATTTGAAATTTATTAGTAAAAATAATAAAAGTGCAAAGAATTTTTTAAAAAAATGAATTTGGTGTTTTGTTACTTTTTATAGGCCGTCATCGTTCACAGCGCTCCATTCCTCTTTCAGTCATATACCACATCCCCACACACTTACAATGAGTTAGTTATTTTTTATTTGACTACCAAAATATTCACTAGACATAATTTATATGGCAAAACGACGTTTGCCGGGTCAGCTAGTAATATGTAAAATTGTTTATGATATTTTATAATTGCAATTATTTATAATTTATTTTATAATTAATGTAAAAATATTTGGATAAAAAAAATTATTGTTAATTGCGTAAAAATAATTAAATAAATAGAAGTATTCTAGTTAAAGAGAATCACGTTCTAGTTAAAGAATCACGTTCTCTCTATCTGTGGTATTCTCAATCGCGAGTTAACCTCGAGTTATCCCCAAACCGGAGGTAACTCGCAGATTGGCGAAACATTATTATTCTCAATTGCGGATCGCTTCAAATCCGCGGATTATTCATCCAAAGGTTACTTGCCGATTCTACCCGCCGATTTCGGAGGGTAACTCGCGGATTTCGCCACCAGAGATACGCGGGCTACCACTTTTTTACCAACAACACTGCTCGGGTTGAAGCTAAAACTGAAAAATTGTAAATATTTTGTATATGTAACATTTGTTTTCAGTTCTATATTGTAAAATATTGATAAATGTGTGTGCATATATAGTGTTTTGAGACAAATACAATCAGATTAATACCAATAGTATAATTATTTTTGTTAGATGGAATTGGAAAAGGTTCAGTAACATGTTCTGTTTTAGATAAATGTGACTAATGAGGTCTAAGATTCAATTAACAAATTTATTCTTCACAAAAAAACTGGATTTTTCATTCTAAGACTTTATAGAAATCATGAATTAAGAATAATTATTAGACTTTCGAAATTATTTAAATTAATGATTATATGCATAATCTACATTCTATTTTAACCTACTAAAGGGTTGCTGGAAAATTTTAAATCAAAAAGAAAAATAGATTAGGATATTTATACTTGTATACAATCAAAATATAAATTGAAATTTTAAAATAATACGAGTTTTGAATTCTCATTGTATAACATTTAACAAGCAAAACACATTTTCTGATAATATTACCAACTTTATTTGTACCATGCCCCACTTATTAATAATAAGAATCTTTGCCCTCAAATTATTGATAGCCACATCTTCAGGCAGCATCACATCAGAACATTTAAAATGTACAGCATAATGTAACAACAAATAATTCATAATGTCAAAACTGAAAATAGACATTTGATTTTTGTTAGAAGTATCTATTCCTTGTTAATATTAATTGGTTATTTATTCAATTTGTCAGCTGGGAAAGGTGCTCAGACCGTTATGTAGATCAATATTTACTTATTATCGATTCTTTTACTCAACATTTCAAAAGCGTGTTAAAAAAAACAGCTGATCGAATGTTTCACGCCAAGATACAACGCAAAATGTAAGAAATACGTCACGTGATTATCAGTGTCCAATCACAACGACTTTAACATCTTGCCCACGCATAACTCACGGATCCGGTAATCGTCAGTTGGAGAATAAGAAACGAGAATTATACCCTAGAGTTACCCTCGAGCGGGGGTTACCCAATCCGTGGGTTACCTTTTCAATAACTCGCGATTGAGAATACCACCGTATGAAGTTTATAAGTTACGCAAGTATCTCTAAAGCTCATTGCCCTCCCCTTATTCATTAAAACTGAAAATTTTATTTATATATAATAGTTTTATTTTGCAACACTTTTTAAACTTTTATTATAAAATAAAAAAAGAATAATAAAATGTTTGAACTTTATATATTTATACTTTCTACTAGATTGTGAATATTCTATTGTTTACTATCTCGGGTTCCCAGAGATAATTTTATACTCGTTAGTTAGCACAATGTCTAACAAACTAAATAGTTTTCTAATGGAAAATGCTCCTTTTTACATTTGTGGAAAACAACACTTATAATGAAGGAAAACGAACAACATGTTAACAAAGTTGATGTTAAAATCTAAATTTAAGCAAGAACAGCTTCTAAAAGTTTTAAGTTTCAAATTCTCTCTCATACAAAATACACGGGGTTTCTCACGCATCTATTAACATTTTAATGGCATTCAGAACATTGTGTTTAGGTGAAATATATTTCTCAACGTAAGTGGGGCTACAAAAACAAAGTATAAAAGCAAATTAAATTCAGAACAAGTAATGCGATTGCACTTTATCTCAACAGACCTAGACAGACCGAATATCACGCATTCTGAGGCAGAAGCATTATGGTGTGGGCAGGAATTTCATTAGGATTCCGCACCGACCTGCACATCTTTAAACGGGGTTCTGTGACGGCTGTCTGGTATCGAGATGAAGTCCTAGAACCCATTGTGAGATTGTACGCTGCTACAGTTGGCCCTACTTTTGTTTTAATGGACGATAATGCCCGTCCCCATAGAGCTGACATCGTCGATGACTACCTGGAGAGTGAAGGGATTGCGTGTATGGCGTGGCCAGCATATTCGCAAGACCTTAATCCCATTGGAAATCTTTGGGATGCTCTCGGCCGTGCTGTATCTTCACGTTTCCCATCTCCAGCCACTCTTATTGAGCTGGAAATTGCTCTACAAGAAGTATGGCGATTTCTTAATTCTGCGGTGGTTGATCACCTAATTGAAAGCATGGTCAGCAGGTGTAAACTTTGCATACAGATGAGGGGTGATCAGATACCCTATTAATTTCCTTTTTCATTTTATGCTGTTTATTTTCACTTTATACATAATTCTGTTTAAGTCTCCAGTATGACATTATCTGATAACTTACAAAATTTAATATTGTTTTCATTTCTGTATATAATTATTGATTTTGTTTTATGTATAAATATATATGCTACTTTACTGCCAAATTTTGCGTCAATCAAAGCAGTATTTGTTGATTTTTTTTGCATTTTACATCTTTGTGCTTAACTTTTTGAAGTGAGTGTATATTGTTTTAATCTTTTTTTTTGAAAATTACTCATTTCATGTGAAAGTATATAATCGATAAAACTATTAATTAGTAATTTAGGCCCCGAACCCACGCATCAACGTATATCTTAAACTCAAACCCAACTTTTTGAAAACACTTTTCGGTCGGGGCATTACTGATGTCCTCTGGCTGAACAATATATGTTTTCAGAAGGCTGCTGGTCATTGAGATCTTTCATATTTTCATCATTAATATTTGCTTATTGTGTTTCTCCGTTTTCTTTGGCTAAGTTCCATTCCCTTCCACTTCAGTGGCGTAACGTACAACCGCGCATTGCGGGGAGCCCAAAGGTTCTAGGGGGCCTGCAGAATATGTTATCTTATGGTTTTTCAATCTTTTGTAAGATCTTATGTGGGCCCAAAACCTGACTTTGTAGGGGTGCCCTAATGTTCTCCGTTATGCCACTTGTATTGCGTCTCTATGGCAATGTATCTTATTACTTTGTTCCAATGTAAAAAAAAAATTTGAAATTCTGACATATTTAATTTTTCCCTTTGCTCGATTTAACAGTAATCTTCACTTTTATATTTTCTGCCAGACATATTTATATTGTTAACCAAGGATTTGATTTTCCTGAAAATAAATTTAAAAGTTTAGGTCATGAAATTACGATAACACAACCGACTATACTTAATAAACTAAAAATATTCTCTAACAAATTTTACAAAACAATATAGTATATTTCTGGGACAATTAAAAAAAGTACCTGGTTTATTTAAAAAAATAAAAAATCATTGTTTATACTCGTTAAAACCTAAAACGCTGAATATTATTATTTATTGGCCCATCACTTTAAAGGGGTTTTTATAAAAATAAACTTTTGAAAATTATTTATCCCACTTTAAATAAATACTGTTTTTCATTGTCATTCATTATTTGCTGTTGATACCTATACTTAAAAGAACCGATTTATTAAGAAAATCAAGACCACTTTATTTTTTGTCCATAATATTGGCGGGAAATCTCCATAATTCACATAAAATGACTGTTATTTTTTTTCCATTCTGCAGAAGTAATTAAATTACTCATCACAAATTTTACACTCATCTCAATACAACAAGCGTAATTTTTTTACTCATCACAATAGAACATACATATCTATGGGAAATCTTGATGTTTTCAATCTTTGAAAAATTTTGAAGATACAGAAAATACTTAATCATAACTTCACAATATCTTCATACTTAAATAATTTAGAAATGTGTATTGGTATTTTTTTACTTGAAACTTGAATAAACAGATACCTAAGTATCTTTCAATTTCAGGTATTATGCACAGGACAAAGCACCAAGTCAGTATATTATTGTAACTTAGAATAATTATAGCACAAAAATAAATGGATGCAGAAAAAGTGCCATTACGTTTGTATAAATGCTCGATGCTCGTCGGCGCCGTCCTATGATAGAGCCTCTGAATATTAATTATTAATTTCCGTGTGTTCGGTGGTAGGGCGGAAAGATCAAAAGTGAATTGCTCTTGCTCTCGAAAATAAAAATAAATTTTGATATGGTACTTCGAGTATTATTTTTGATTTGTATTTTTTACTGCTTTATTATTTATTATTATTTTTATTGTAAGCCTCTTTTTCTGTTTGTTATCTTAAACGGGGAACGGGGGCCCCTAGAACTCGGGAGGCCCTGGGCTGCAGCCCATTAAGCCCATACGTAGATCCGGCCCTGAATGTATGTATGTATTGTTACGTAGATCGGGGTTTGAAGAATTTATGCAAAAGCAGTCGTAAGCTACAAGACAGTTCTTTGCGAGCGATGCGTATTTATTGGCGTAAATCAAACCTTAAAATACAGCATTCAACAGCAAAGTTCATAAATAAATAACAGAAGGATTTCACACCTTCAACAGCACTCAGACACAATAAGCAGTGTTTAAAATACACGTATGTAAATGATTATTCACAAGCACAGCCGAGCTGATTAAGTTCAAGGCAAGTCTACTAATCGCTAATCAAAACAATGCTTACTACTCGCTGGTTGAAATCAGACTGACTCTTGCGGCGAGTATCACTCTATTTATAGCCGGGACCGAAATTTCTGGAAAAGATGCGCTCGCGCCACAGATCTTGAAATT
Organism: Trichonephila clavata; assembly: GCA_019973975.1. NCBI lineage: Eukaryota > Metazoa > Arthropoda > Arachnida > Araneae > Nephilidae > Trichonephila > Trichonephila clavata. The sequence goes on along the minus strand of BMAO01019557.1, from coordinate 22,080 downwards.
AGTGGATTTCTCTACTAATTTCTAGAAGAATCCAGAGGGTCCCGAACTCGCCAACATGGTCGCCAATGTCGCCAAATTTGTCGCCAGCTTGGTCGCCAGAAATGATGCCAACTTGGCTCTATCGCCAATATTTCGCCATTGAATCGCCATCATAACGTAAGGGACGGCGTTGCTTGTGAATATTACAATTTTAACATGAAATAAATATATCATAGAGTAATATAAAGGCATTGCACATCCAAATACAAACTATTTACATTTTTTTATACAAAATTCGTAACAGTATGTATGTATGTATGTATGTAATTTGTTCGGGTGGAATCTTGCAACTCAATTTTGAAGCTGATATCTTCATCCCATTGAGCTGAAATTTTGTATACACGTTTAGTTTGGATGACAATGCATGCTTTGACTATTTATATTCCGTTATTCCAATTAATTAAAAAGATATTAATTAAAATCTTTAAACTAGTTTTGGGTGCCAACTTCGATATGTCTGCGTTGTTGTAATAATGTTATTGTTACAACAATGACAAAAGTTGGCGTCGAAAATCGGTTTTCAGCCAAACTGGAATTTCATAACGTTGCGCTATTGACTGTGTCTAAAAATAATTGCATTTCTACAACGTAAAAATAATCTAATTTCTACAACGTATGCAATTTTTTTTAAGAATTTCTATCTATTTTCTTGGATTTAAATTCAAAACAAAAAACAGTAGAGCTACTTTTCAAGTAGATTGGTACATTGTATACCTTTCTAAACGCTACCAAGTTAAACTGAGATGGAGTATTATAGAAATTCTAACTTTAATCTATGAGACAAAAAATAATTATAGAATCGGAAAGATCATTTATTTCGTCCCGATATGATATAATGTTTTTTTTTACAAAATAATAATATTTGTATTTCTTACAATTTTTTTTAAATAATTCAAAATCGATGCGTTTTTATGAAAATAATGTCTAAATTATTGCGCATGAATTTTTTTTGTTTAAATGAATCGACATTCCGTACTAAAACAGCTCATGCTTTGTTCTTTTATAATCAGTCCTTTAAAAAAGAAAATACCGAAAAATTTTTTGTACGATTTTTCAAAAAATACTCAAAATTTTAACATTTAATAACTTTGTCATTTATGAAGAAAATCTCATAAAACTTTTTTTTCGTGTGTAAGACAATATTACCCAAGATCTGTACGAAGATTGAAAAAAATTGCTTAAAAATTACGGATTTAAGAAAAAAATTGTGTTTTTCGTCTAGTACCCTTTTTGCGAGAATTCAGTTAGCTCGACTGTTCAAAAATAACCGGCTAACACCTAGCAGCAATGATGCGTTGAATGGGATGAACAGACTGAGAAACCTGTCCATTGATAACTAAAAAGTAAAAAATAAATTAAAAGTAAAAAAACCTTTTTTAAAAACAAGCTTTTATTTAAACGCGCTAAAAAGAATAAAATAAATTTTTCTTTAAATTTTTTTTACTATCAACTTATAACGTCATTACGCAATTCATATGATATAAAAGCTTGTCGCGAGATTTACCTCTGCAGATAAACAAGTAAATTAAGGCTGTTTTCGGTCAATGTTAAAGGATAGGGATCAAACGGGAAGTACATTTGCCGGCAGGAAAAAGCTCCAATAATAATAAAAATTTCTATGGGTATAAGAAAAACTATTGTTTAGAGGATAGTGTTCTTTGAATTTTGATTTTTGAAAAAAAATTACGCAGTTTTCAGCATTATTGCAAAATGAAATTTGAGTTTTCTATGTTAAAGTATAGGAAGTGAAAACGCGAAGCACATTTTAATAGAAAAAATTGATTTTTTCGAGTAGAATTAAATAGTATATTAGAAAGCATGCTTCCCTCTTTTGATTAGTGTAGCCATAATTAAGTTTTATGTTTTTATTATTGAACTTTTTTAAATTTTAAGTTCATTCTGAATTATTTTTGGCGTAGTTAGGACTATCTCAAAGAGATGGCGCCACCATCGTTTTGTAACACTAATTTTTCTTGGCTACGAATACTTAATTTTGGTGATAGCTTTCTGAAATATAGTCGCCAGCTGAAATTATGGTAACCAGCAAGTTGTGACAAGTAGTGTGGACAATAAAGATTTATGATGTACACAGAGATTTAACATCTCAAACCTGATGAACTTTCCCATTTAGGAATGTTTTCAATAGTTTCTGCATGTGGGCTTTAAAAATTTAAATTATATAGATAATTTATAATTATACTGCTTAAATTTTTTTTGTTTTTTGTTTTTGCCTGTTATTGATGAAATGCATATAAAAATATTTAAATTCTGTGAAACAAATGAATGAAAAATTCAAAGTATACTTATTTTATACTTGACCGAAAGCTGTGAATTGACTAGAGAACACAAATTACTACTCCTTGAAGCTCACAATTTAAAATTTTAATCTAATTATTGTAATGCAATTATTATTATTGTTTTTAACTAACAAAAACAATTTTTTTTCATCGAATAGATTTTATATTTAACTTACAATTTTACCATTAAACCATTGGAACAATCATTAACCAAATCTTGTTTTTTTTAATTAAATTAACAGAAACTTATTTTTTTAATTAATTTTCTCCAATTCTAAGCCGTATCCCAAATTCTTAGCACGTTTTTGTGGAAAAAAAAACAACTAAAAATAGTGTTAAATATGTAATCGATATATGATATATTTACGAAATAAAAAGTTGCCGTGGTAACCTAGTGGTCGAGGTTACGGACTCGTGGCTGGCGTTTCATGAGTTCGAGCCTAGTACCACTCAAGACCTGCCGTGTAGGGAAGCGATGCACGAGAGAGTGAGTGAATAACAACGTCGCAATGTTCAGCTACGCGAAAGGTTTTTGGCGACGGACCTCGTAATGTTGAGCCATGGTCAAGTGACGAGGACGACACCTGAGCTTCCCCCTCTCCTAACTACCACACCAACGGGAGGACGCCTAAGTTCTCGACAGATTTAACGTTCATCGCTCCCCTACACGGTGGGTATTTAGTGGTACTGGGCTCGAATTCGTGACATGCCAGCCACGATCCGATACCTTGAGAACTCGGCTACCGCGGCCACAAAGTGCTGTACGTTAAATCTGTCAAGAGCTCAAACGTCCTTCCATTGGTGTGGTAGGAGACAGGATGCCATCTCAGGTGTTGTCCTCGTCATTTGACCATGGTTCAAAATTATGAGGTCCGTTGCCAAAAGCCCTTGAGTAACTGATCAGTGCGACATTAATATTCACTCACTCATTTTACAATATAAAAGAATAATAAAAGTGAATTAATAAGAAATGAAAATAATTTATTTATTTAACCAGTATTATAAAAACTTTTTAAAATAAACGAGAACCTGTGATTTTTTTCTATCCGACGGTATCTTGTTTAATTTCCCCTTCCGATGAATTTTTCCGACTTCGATTCTAAGCTGCACCTGATTTTTAGTAGCATAAGCATCGGGGGGGGGGGGGGCTTAGATTCGAATAAATATGGCAATATCGTGATTTTAGTTGTTTTTTTTTCTATTAAAAATTACTGTTTGCCATTTTCTATCATTGAACATTTTTATTAACCTGATGTCCTTGACAAAATTTTTAATATAACAGTCGCTGTGTGATTTCTTTGCGGAATACATTTTAAACATATCAAATTTAGAATTAAAGTTAGCTCAAAATATATATCCATTTTAGTTAAATATATCATAAAATTTTTAAGTAGTAAATTTTTTATATAACTTTTTTATGAAAAAAAGAAATATGTGGGGCATTACCGTATGAACAGATATTGGCTGCTCATAGGTTTTTTTTTCTTTTAGTACTGTAGTAAGATATTAAGATATTTATTTTTATTACTAGTTTATTTTTAAATTAGAAAATAAAGCATTCACAGAAAGTTAACCTGCTGAATAAACTTCTAAGAACACTAATTTTTAAAAAAATTAAAACTTAATTTTCTAAGTATTTAAACGGTGTTTTCATTTTTTAAACGCAACTATACATAATTTTTAGAAGACTTTTAAAATGAATGATTTATTTTATTAACGAAGATAAAATATAACTGTAATAATTAATAATTTTTGCTTTTTTTAATCTCGCAATTGCTATTGCTCGATTTTCTATTGTTAAAAAGTTTTACTTTTCTCAACTTTTCCATTAATTATTTGCTCAGAAAAACTCATAAGAGCTATTAACACCTTCTTTTTTTTCGGAGGGGAGGGGGAATGTTGAATCTATCCACTAGAAAACTTATGTCAATCTAATTATTACAAAGCTATTTTACTATAAATGAGTTACTCAGTTTAATCACTATGTGATAAACTACTTTGTTCAATTGCAGTTTTGTTATCCTCAAAACCGTTTAGCGTCCTTCCAAAAGCATCTCGTCATGTCATGATGTCAATATCTCATTGGAATTTCACTTCAGATGGGACCAGAAAAGACTTGTTGGTCTGAAGTCTAGGAAAGAAGATAGAAGTACAAAAAAAGGGGAGAAATAGGAAACTTTTATTGCTGTGGGTACTAAGACAGGAAAGAGGAAAAAGCAGTATTGAGATATGTGTGTGTGGGGGGGGGGTCTCAACTTTCGGTGATTTTGAGGTCTTCTAATTGCATGGCGTTGAATAATCATTCCGACGGCAGAAAAATACGTTGCTCGTTTCAGTCACTTTTGAAATTTAGAGTAGGAACCTTTACTTCATATAGTAATTATTTCAACTCGGCTTCTTTTTTTAAAATATTTCTATAAAAATGTCTTTGAAAAATAAAAATAATAGAGCTCGTAAACATCTTATCATAGTCAGTATTCAAGTCTTTGAACAATGCAAAAAGGCAATATATGTCTAGTTGAAAAGAGAGGGGTTTGCTGATTAAAAATAGCCTTTGACCCCAGATTGGACATTCCCCCTGAGTATGAAGGAAAGGTTACGTGGTCTGAGCGGACAGTGGAAACACTGTCTGCTCTGGGAAGCTGGGTTGGAAGAGTGGATATTCTTGTACCTATTGCGTTCCCTAATCAGTCACATGCCATCTGTTGTACACAGTTTCAACCCTTCATTATACTGTTACTTACTATTAAGATTTTAAATATTTCTCTGAAAGTTCTTATTTTTATTACACTTCGATATTTTTGAAACGCATTCGCACTATAATATCTTAACAATTTCATATAAATAAAAAATGTATTTATTCTTGTAACTTGATAATCGTGAAAAAACAGAAAACTTCCGTAAAAAGGAAAAAGGGGAAGAAAAAAAAAAAAAACTTTAGCACACGTGAAAGATATTTGTCATTTAAAATACCGTTTTAAATTATATTTGTGATTTTTAAAAGCATTTATTTACTTATTTATTTGAACATTTTATCTGTTCTAAGATGGGAAGGGGGGATGTGTCCGCTCTAGCCACGACCGCTTTACCCCACACCACCGAAGAAGAAAATGGTATGAAGAGACAGTAGATGTTATTTTTAACAATCATTGAAACAAATTAAGAAAATTTATTATTTAGAAAAGAGAAATCACTCCCCCCTCCCTCAATACTGAAAAAGCAAATCCAAATGGAATCTAGCGTAATCTTATGAATTATAATTGAAATTATAATACTTTAATTACAATTGATAAACTTTCCCTTTAGGATTACTACTTCGTTTTAACTCACGAATATTATTGCTATTTATAAATTATATATAAGTGCATATTATTAAAACATGTAAGAACAAACATTATTTAACGTAGATAAAATTTTCGATTCCGTATTTAAAACAATAGTCCTTTCATACTTATTATTTTTTTAGAAAAAGGCGCAGATAAAATGCATATCAAAGAAGTTTACTTTCTACTTTGTAGAATCGGTGAATAAATAAGAATTATTCGACAAGAAATGTTTTATATATCAGTGAAAAAAGAAAAAAACATTTTTTACTATTTTGATACTTTTTTTGATTGATGATTGTTATGCATCTTCCAAAACTAATAAGATTGGAAATTTTTGAAACATGTTTAGGAATATTATTTTTTTGTGAGAGATTCTTTTATAACAAAATTCTCCCCAAAAGACACCATACTCACTAATTATATAGAATTTATTTTTACATGGAATTCATAGAAAATTATGAAGATTTATTTGTAAATTATATGCCAGCTTAATTTTGGAAAATACAACATATAATTTTCTATGGTACTATATTTATTCGATAAGAGTAAAATTGCTTCATACTGTTAGTCCATTTTTAATACAACAGATTGAAACGTGAAACTTAATTTTTCACTACTGTATATCTACCTTTTCTTTTGTTTCGTTCTCCTCAGCATTCATATAGTGCAGTGGTCTTTAAACTGTGTTCCACGGAACCCTGGGACTCTCAAGGTTACCCAAGTCACAATAAACAATCGAAAAAAAGGAGATTATACATGTGTGTGTAAAATGGATTGAAGTTTGTATAACTACAAGTATCTTTTATAAAAAGCTCATTTCATCTTTAAAATTCTATTTGTACCTGTAGTTCTATTTGTAAATCTGTCGAGAGCTTAAATGCTTTCCCGTTGGTGTGATGTGGTAGTTAGGAGAGGGGATACTAGCTCATGTGTCGTCCTCGTCACTTGACCATGGTTCAAAATTACGAGGTCTGCCGCCTGGGAGCAGAAGATCCACAGGTACTCTTGACTCTGGAGAAGCGAAATTTATAACTAGAAAACCTGTTTAAGTCCAGCCTATCCGGGCCCTTCCCGGCCCAGGGAGCCCGCCCCAAGTGCCCAATGGATAAACCGACATTGACTGGTATTTTCTATCATTGAACATTTTCAATTCCCTGGTCAAGCCTGACTGGATTTTTAATATAATAGATGGTGCGGTTCCTTTGCGCAATACATTTTACACATATCAAAGTCAGAATTAAAGTTAATTCGGAATGGTATCCATTTTAGTTAAATATGTAATAAAATTTTTAAGTAGTAAAATTTTTTCAAAATTCTTTCAGTACTATAGTTAAAATATTGATTCGATCTAGTTTATTTTTAAATTAGAAAATAAAGTATTCACAAAATGTGATAATCCACTGAATGAACTTTTAAAAACACTTGCTTTTAAAAATAAATTTTCTAAATATGTAAACGGTGTTTTCATTAGTTCACCACAAACATTGGTCTGAAGTCTCTAGGAAAGAAGAGAAAGGTACAAAAAAGAAGGGGGTAGGAAACTTTTATTGTTCTGGGGGTAATAAAACAGAAAAGAGCGGAAGAAACTGCAGAGTGTGAGGGGGGAAGGGAGTACTTTTGGTGATACTTGAAAAGTCTTCTGATGGGGTTTTGCGTAGGACAGGGGTGGCCAACCCAAATGACCTTGCTTTGGAAAAACATTACGATTCCGCTGGCCACATATAAAAATATATATCTCTATGATAGATTTGGATTCATTACAAGCATTTATTGGAGTAAAAATTTAAAACAGAACGAATTATTATTGTTTTCATTGTTTTTATATGTATACAAACATAGATAATATAATAATGAAAATGCAATGAATCAAATAATATTACTTAAATTTATTTGATTAGTGAGATGTTTGTTTCTCAACTCTTTCACTGAGTTTTTGCAAATAGATCTCAATGCATATATTTATACATCGTAATTGATGTTGCAGGTTTTCGTCCGATAAGTTTGAGCGCAATTTCCTGTTTGATTAATTTCATTTTCAAGGGAAACAAGTAATATAAAAAAAAATTTTGAGTCAATTCCTACTTTGAATGAATGAATAGAAAGTATTTTATTAACGATTGAAAATTTTAAGAAGATATATATAGATATATGTGTATAGGGAGAGAGTGAACTAATAGTAGGAATTGAAAAAAAAGCATGATTTGTCTGAATTGTTGTAACAATGCACACACGGTTTGGCTAGTTTGACAGAAAAACTGGTTTTCGACGCCAACTTTTGTCATTGTTTTAGCAGTTACATTGTTACAATAATGGAGACAAATCTAAGTTGGTGTCGAAAACCGGTAATTAATTAGTTAATTGGTAATTAATGAATAAATAGTTGAAAAACTGTATTAACATCAAGGGCCGTCCACTATATAAAACAATACTATTATTTTGTTGCCAAATATGCGTAAAAATTTAATAATCGTATGGTTATCCAACGGTATAAATGTTAAATTTATGTTATTGTATACTAAAATCAATAATTGTATGTGATTTAAAAAGTGTATTTTAATCTATATGTATTTGCTGTATAAAATATATCATGTCTATTATATTATACGCTTTTATCAACGTTGATATACTTCAGAATTTGTACTGAGAAATGCCGGGGGAAAAATTGTAATATTTATTCTTTTGTTTGTACTTTCTTCATTTAAAAATTGTTTAAATATTTTTCAGATACACATGATACTATTGATACTGCTATTTATAATAAAAAGTAATGTAATAAAGTTATTTTTTGCGTATTTTGTTTGAAAAATATTTAATTATATTTTGTAGAAAAGAATTTGTCCAAGAAGAAAATTGAGACAATTCTTTGTTGATTTTCTATGTGGACTCGAAATATTTTTCTATGAGGAAAGAATTTTTACTTAGATAAGTAGAACCAAAAGTGGAGAGCAGAGTGCATACAATTTTCTCTTTTGAAACAATTAAATCTCTCCAGCAATGACGTTCAATAATTTACAAAATAGCTGTAAATTTATCTTTAGAGTTATCTTTCCGATTTTTTCGGCATTTCATAATTGTCCATAATTTTGGAGATCTATTTCAAATAAGATCCATTACAAATTTATCAACTTCCATCCTCTGGAAAATTGACACATTTGTTGAGTAGTGCAGAGTGCCACTGAGAATAGTGCCGTGTGTGAAATAGGTTGCCAACCACTTTTCTATCGCATGAAAGTAAAATTGTAGCATATTGTTTGTTCATTTAATACAGCAGATTAAAACGTGAAATTAAATTTTTTATTTCTTTAAATCCACCTATTCTTCGTTTGAAAATCATTTATTCAGAAAAAGTTAAACACACACACACACACAGTTTCATTCTTTACATCATTTATCTAGAGCATTGATCTTCAAACTGTGTTCCACAAAACCTTGGGGTTCCACGAGCCACAATAAAAAAAAAACTATAAATGTGTATGCAAAACGAATTCAATTTCTCATGAAATTCGTATAACCACAATTATCTAAAGATGATCTCATACATTAAAATTAAAAATTTTATTTATGCATAACTTTTGTTGTGAAACACTTTAAGCTTTTATTGTATTATAATAAATGAATTTAAAACTTTCTTTCTTTATCTATTAGATTGTGAATATACTATTGTTTGCTATCCCGAGTTCCACAAAGTAATTTTATACTAGTTAGTATAATGTTTTGAAACCTTTTACATTTGTGGGGGAAAAAAACACCTATAATGAAGAAGATGGAACAATTTATCGACATATCAACAGATTCAATGCTAAAATTTAAATTTAAGCTAGAACACCGAAATTTTAGGTTGCCAATTCTTGCAAAATAAGCAGAATTTCTCACATAGCTGTGAACATTTTAATGCCATTCACAAAAATGTATTTAGTAAGTGAAAAATATTTCTGAACGCGAGTGGTACAAAAACAAAATATAATGAATTAAAAGTAAAAAAACTTTTTTAAAAACAAGCTTTTATTTAAACGCGCTAAAAAGAATAAAATAAATTTTTCTTTAAATTTTTTTTACTATCAATTTATAACGACATTACATAATTTATATGATATAAAAGCTTGTCGCAAGATTAAAGCACTCTTATTTACTTAATTTGAAAATTTTAAGAAATTGAAATCAATCAGATCAAGTTATTTAATTTACTTGTTTATCTGCAGAGGTAAATCTCGCGACAAGCTTTTATATCATATAAATTGTGTAATGACGTTATAAGTTGATAGTAAAAAAATTTTAAGAAAAATTTATTTTATTCTTTTTAGCACGTTTAAATAAAAGCTTGTTTTTAAAAAAGTTTTTTTACTTTTAATTTATTTTTTACTTTTTAGTTATCACTGGACAGGTTTCTTAGTCTGTTCATCTCATTCAACGCATCATTGTTGCTAGGTGTTAACCGGTTATTTTTGAACAGTCGAGCTAAATTAATTCTCGCAAAAAGGGTACTAGACGAAAAACACAATTTTTTCTTAAATCCGTAAATTTTAAGCAATTATTTCAATCTTCGTACAGATCTTGGGTAATATTATCCTACACACGAAAAAAAGTTTTATGAGATTTTCTTCATAAATGACAAAGTTATTAAATGTTAAAATTTTGAGTATTTTTTGAAAAATCGTAAAAAAAAAGTTTTTGACATTTTATTTTTTAAATGACTGATTCTAAAAGAGCAAATCATGAGCTGTTTTAGTACGGAATGTCGATTCATTTAAACAAAAAAAAATTCATGCGCAACGATTTATACATTATTTTCATAAAAACGCATCGATTTTGACTTATTTAAAAAAAATCGTAAGAAATACAAATATTATTATTTTGTAAAAAACATTATATCGTATCGGGACGAAATAAATGATCTTTCCGATTCTATAATTATTTTTTGTCTCATAGATTAAAGTTAGAATTTCTATAATACTCCATCTCAGTTTAACTTGGTAGCGTTTAGAAAGGTATACAATGTACCAATCTACTTGAAAAGTAGCTCTACTGTTTTTTGTTTTGAATTTAAATCCAAGAAAATAGATAGAAATTCTTAAAAAAATTGCATACGTTGTAGAAATTAGATTATTTTTACGTTGTAGAAATGTAATTATTTTTACGTTGTAGAAATGTAATTATTTTTAGACACAGTCAATAGCGCAACGTTATGAAATTCCAGTTTGGCTGAAAACCGATTTTCGACGCCAACTTTTGTCATTGTTGTAACAATAACATTATTACAACAATGCAGACATATCGAAGTTGGCACCCAAAACTAGTTTAAAGTTTTTAATTAATATCTTTTTAATTAATTGCAATATCGGAATATAAATAGTCAAAACATGCATTGTCATCCAAACTAAACGTGTATACAAAATTTCAGCTCAATGGGATGAAGATATCAGCTTCAAAATTGAGTTGCAAGATTCCACCCGAACAAATTACATACATACATACATACATACATACTGTTACGAATTTTGTATAAAAAAATGTAAATAATTTGTATTTGGATGTGCAATGCCTTTATGCTATATTTATTTCATGTTAAAATTGTAATATTCACAAGCAACGCCGTCCCTTACGTTATAATGGCGATTCAATGGGAACTTGGCGAAATATTGGCGATAGAGCCAAGTTGGCATCATTTCTGGCAACCAATTTGGCGACCATGTTGGCGAGTTCGGGACCCTCTGGATTCTTCTAGAAATTAGTAGAGAAATCCACTAATTTCACGATTTGTGGCGCGAGCGCATCTTTTCCAGAAATTTCGGTCCCGGCTATAAATAGAGTGATACTCGCCGCAAGAGTCAGTCTAAACACACACCAAATACCCACTATTCCAATCACAAACCAAAGATCACACACCGGAGTGACACCCTCGTCACCACAACCCGGTAACACTCCAAAACCTAAACTGCCACCACCAATTATGCTCAAAATCACAGATTCATACCGCGAACACATCAGCACAATCTCACAATTTTACCCAGGAATAAGAACCAAAACCACAGGAGAATTCATTGAGCTATACACAAACACAGACGAAGAACACGACACTCTAGTCGACCTACTTGAAAAACTCAGATACCAACACTACGTAATAACACCCAAATCAAACAGACTAATCAAGGTAGTAATTAAAGGACTACCAAAAAACACTAAATGCATTGAAATTAAAGACGATCTTGTACTTCTCGGATTTAACCCTGAGAAGGTCATTCAACTTATAGGCAGAAAAACAAAACAACCATTACCCGTTTACTTGATCACACTTCCACGCAACATTCATAACCTTAAAATTTTCAACTTAAAAACTATAGGCTACATGAGCATTAGGGTAGAAGGCTTCGAAAGTAAAGGAGTCACCCAATGTTTCACCTGCAACAACTTCAACCACACTTCTGAAAACTGCCACATAAACCCCCGCTGCTTAGAATGCAGAGAAGCTCATATCACACGCGATTGCCACATCAAACAAAAACTAGAAATCAAATACTGCATAAACTGTCAGGTCTACGGCCACATGGCCAACTGGCAGGGTTGCCCTTGCTACCCAAAGCCCCCTAAGGGCGCTGCACTTAACAGAAACAAAAACACATTTACAAATATATTTAATAGCATAGTCAGACCGAATACATCATACGCACAAGCGGTCACACAAAACACCATTCACACTAATAAATCACGACAGGCGGCAGCACACAGCACTCAAAGAGCTGGGAATTCACGGCAAACTGAGGCCATAACTGCTCAACAAATAAACCCCATTCCTATTCAAAATTATCCTCTGAATGCTGCTACTAATATCAGTATTCAGCAAACTCTTCAAATAGCCATGTTCGCACTCGCTCAACTCTCTCAAGCCTTTAGCGGAGCCTCTGGAATAGCCGGAAATTTGAACCAAATCAGTGCCGCCCATGGCAATCCTAACCAACTATACGGCCTAATCGAGGCATCCCTCAATAATAATTTTAATGCGTAAATCGTCACCCATTGGCCTCAGTTTGTGTTCTTGGAACGCAAATGGACTGATTAATAGAAGAATTGAGCTTCGTATTTTCATAGAGAAGCACGCCCCAGATATTATGCTAATTCAGGAAACACACCTGAGACCGGCCTATACCTTCAGTATTCCAAATTACCGCTGCTACAGGAACGACAGAATCACGGAAGACAGAGCGGCGGGAGGCACTCTCATTCTGATTAAAAACAACATCTAACACTTTCACCTTCCAACACCTCAATTACAAGCCATAGAAGCCACTATTATTCTTGTCACTCCTCCAAATCACAACCCAATTTCCATCATTTCTGTGTACATTCCTCCCAGATCAGACACTAACATTTTCACTATAGACCTCGAAAATCTCATTCAGACCAGCAGGGACTGTGTGATCTTTGGTGATTTCAACGCCACACACAGCGCTTGGAACTGCTTACACAATTCCACTAGAGGCATTAAACTCTTAAACTTCGCTAATCAATTAAACCTCAACATTGCTTATCCTAATACACACACTCGATTTGGTAACGGTACAGCTAACACAATAGACATCGCGCTCATCAGAAATTTTTTCTACCCTTTCGACATCTACACTACTTCCGATCTCTCATCTGATCACAATCCAGTCTTTATTTATTTTAAACTTAAAACACCTACGTACTCAAACAACCCTAGAGCAGTCTCCACCTGCTGGTCACAATACACTACAAATTTAAATAGTAATTTCTCTCTTTTTGATTTTCATCCAAACAGCATTACAAATTCTACTGATCTGGAACGCAAACTGAAAAACTTTTCTAACACAGTACTCGCCACCCATAGCCACGCTTCCCGTCCAATAGGAAACGAGCACCGCAGCTACACCCCACCTCACATTCACACGCTCATACAACAGAAGAACAAGCTTCGTAAACGCTATCAGCGTACACTAGACCCCACACACAAAACAGACTACAATCGCGCACAACAAATTGTTAAAAACACTCTTAAAAAATATTCAAATGATTCTTGGAATAAACGGCTGGAAGCACTTAATGCTCAAGACAACAGCCTTTGGAGCACACAAAAATTCTTCAAAAACAAAAGGCATCAGATACCACCACTCGAATGCGCGTCAGGCAGTGCAATCACAGACAAAACAAAAAGCAAACATTCTAGCAGACACACTTAAAAATAATTTCACAGAAAACTCACCACAAAATAAAGATGACACCACAGAAGACGATCACATAAATAACACAGTCAGCAATTTTCTCTCTACTAACCCAACTACCTACCTCGACCCCGTCCTGCCGGACGAAATCATCACTTACATTAAAAAATCTAATAGTAAAAAAGCTCCCGGCAAGGACCTCATTACTAACAAAATGATCAAAAATTTCCCTCTTAAAGTTGTACTAATTATCACAATTCTCATTAACAAAATTATTAAATTTAATCACTTTCATACCTTATGGAAAGAGGCTGTAATATTCCCAATTCTCAAACCTGATAAAAATTCAAAATTGGCTGAGTCATATAGGCCAATTTCCCTACTCTCTAGCTTATGTAAAATTACCGAATTTATCATCCTCAACAGACTTAAAGATTTTATCTCTCAAAATAACATTATTAACCCAAACCAATATGGATTCACTAAAAAGCTTTCCACTACTCACCCTCTTCTTAAACTGACTGAAACTATCACAGCTGGCTTTGAAAAACAAAGATCCACTGGGGCCGTCTTTTTAGACATTCAAAAAGCATTTGACAGAGTCTGGATAAACGGCCTCACATTCAAACTTATTAACTACAAAAAATTTCCCACCACCACTCACTCACCTTCTCCACTCCTACATCACTAACCGCACCTTCTCGGTGCGGGTTAACGACACTTATTCAGATACAAAAAACATTTATGCTGGAGTAATCCAGGGATCGTTACTCGGTCCCATCTTATTTAACCTTTACCTAAATGACATACCAACATATTCACTCACTGACATCAATATGTAAGCAGATGACACTGCGGTGCTCGCATGTTTCAAAACACCCAAAACAGTAACTTTTGCACTAAATAAGCATCTCACACTCCTAGAAAATTACTTCAACAAATTGAAGATCAAAATTAACGTCGACAAATCGGCTGCGGTCGTTTTTACACGAAAGCGTACACTCCCACCCCCACCCACAAGGTACAACACAATTATACCCTGGTCTCAGGAAACTAAATACCTTGGTCTCATTTTCGACAGTAAACTTACATGGAAATCACACATTTTACAGGCTCGCGACAAATTCCGGAAAGTAATGTTTAAACTCTTCCCCCTAATCAACCGGAATTCTCATTTAGATTTGCATAACAAAGTGCTTCTCTATACAGTCGTTTTGCGTCCCATCATGTCATACGCATGTCCAGTTTGGGGTTATGCAGCCAAGACCAATATTAAAATTCTAGATACCGCTCAAAATACTCTCATCAGAATGATAGTTGGCGCCACTGTGCAACGCCGACATTCGTAATTGTTTAAATATACCATCCTTTAAGCAGCATATCCAAGATATCTCGATTAAATTTTTTGATTCACTCAATAGCTCTGATAATATTAATATGCAAAACCTTGAAAATTATACAGCCAATATTAAGAGGAAGCGACCCAGGAGATTTCTCCTGGACTCGTACAATCCTCCATAACTTAAATTTCTCTTTTTATTTGCTAAATTCAATTCTCTTAACTATTTTTGATCCACTTTTATTTATTGCGTCAATGTTAACTACTCTTGTGGCGGAGTGCTCGGAGCTCCCGCTACACTCAAGACTATAACTGCAGCACGGCCGTGCGGGGTCAATGCGAAGGAGGGTGTCCGCCTCGCAGAAACCCACCGGTCGCTTTTTTCATACTTGTCTTAAATTTTTTCCACTACTGGACATTGCGTCGCCACACATCATTACACACACTCACACCCCCATGGGCAGCCTTTTTTGAGCCAATATCCTCATCACTACTACATCCAAATTGGAAGACGCTCTCTCTTCCACCAGATTCCAAAACCGAGCCGCCAAAGATCATCGCCTCGAAGCCCCGCCTACCGGCCTGCCACCACTCGTCCAATTGCTGAGCTCCATACTATCCAGCATGAAAATGCAACTTAATCAAGACCTATACAGAACTTTTTCTAGCCAGATAAGGGTCTGATGGTTCCCAGAAACCCATGTACCCGAAATTATATCCGTATATCCGCAAGAGTCAGTCTGATTTCAACCAGCGAGTTGTAAGCATTGTTTTGATTAGCGATTAGTAGACTTGCCTTGAACTTAATCAGCTCGGCTGTGCTTGGGAATAATCATTTACATACGTGTATTTTAGACACTGCTTATTGTGTCTGAGTGCTGTTGAAAGTGTGAAATCCTTCTGTTATTTATTTATGAACTTTGCTGTTGAATTCTGTATTTTTAAGGATTGATTTACGCCAATAAATACGCATCGCTCGCAAAGAACTGTCTTGTTGCTTACGACTGCTTTTGCATAAAATCTTCAAACCCCGATCTACGTAACAATACATACATACATTCAGGGCCGGATCTACGTATGGGCTTAATGGGCTGCAGCCCAGGGCCTCCCGAGTTCTAGGGGCCCCCGTTCCCCGTTTAAGATAACAAACAGAAAAAGAGGCTTACAATAAAAATAATAATAAATGATAAAGCAGTAAAAAATACAAATCAAAAATAAATACTCGAAGTACCATATCAAAATTTATTTTTATTTTCGAGAGCAAGAGCAATTCACTTTTGTTCTTCCCGCCCTACCACCGAACACACGGAAATTAATAATTAATATTCAGAGGCTCTATCATAGGACGGCGCCGACGAGCATCGAGCATTTATACAAACGTAATGGCACTTTTTCTGCATCCATTTATTTTTGTGCTATAATTATTCTAAGTTACAATAATATACTGACTTGGTGCTTTGTCCTGTGCATAATACCTGAACTTGAAAGATACTTAGGTATCTGTTTATTCAAGTTTCAAGTAAAAAAATACCAATACACATTTCTAAATTATTTAAGTATGAAGATATTGTGAAGTGATGATTAAGTATTTTCTGTATCTTCAAAATTTTTCAAAGATTGAAAACATCAAGATTTCCCATAGATATGTATGTTCTATTGTGATGAGTAAAAAAATTACGCTTGTTGTATTGAGATGAGTGTAAAATTTGTGATGAGTAACTTAATTACTTCTGCAGAATGGAAAAAAATAACAGTCATTTTATGTGAATTATGGAGATTTCCCGCCAATATTATGGACAAAAAATAAAGTGATCTTGATTTTCTTAATAAATCGGTTCTTTTAAGTACAGGTATCAACAGCAAATAATGAATGACAATGAAAAACAGTATTTATTTAAAGTGTGGTAAATAATTTTCAAAAGTTTATTTTTATAAAAACCCCTTTAAAGTGATGGGCCAATAAATAATAATATTCTGCGTTTTAGGTTTTAACGAGTATAAACAATGATTTTTTGTTTTTTTAAATAAACCAGGTACTTTTTTTAATTGTCCCAGAAATATACTATATTGTTTTGTAAAATTTGTTAGAGAATATTTTTAGTTTATTAAGTATAGTCGGTTGTGTTATCGTAATTTCATGACCTAAACTTTTAAATTTATTTTCAGGAAAATCAAATCCTTGGTTAACAATATAAATATGTCTGGCAGAAAATATAAAAGTGAAGCTTAAAAACGAAAATTACTGTTAAATCGAGCAAAGGGAAAAATTAAATATGTCAGAATTTCAATTTTTTTTTACATTGGAACAAAGTAATAAGATACATTGCCACAGAGGCGCAGATACAAGTCGCATAACGGAGAACATTAGGGCACCCCTACAAAGTCAGGTTTTGGGCCCCACATAAGATCTTACAAAAGGTTGAAAAACCATAAGATAACATATTCTGTAGGCCCCCTAGAACCTTTGGGTTCCCCGCAATGCGCGGTTGTACGTTACGCCACTGAAGTGGAAGGGAATGGAACTTAGCCAAAGAAAACGGAGAAACACAATAAGCAAATATTAATGATGAAAATATGAAAGATGATACATACATACATACATACATACATACACACATACACACACAGACACACACACACACATACATACATACATTGTAAGTTAAATAAAAGCTTTTAATAAAAATGAATTAAACGCGGAATATGAAATGCTACTACACATTATTTCCAAAGGCCGACAGTTTGTGTAAAAATTGCGAACACATAGCTCAATTACTAAATATAATGCATGCGCAGGTGACATTTGGATCACAAATTAATATTATCAATGAATAAAAATAACATTAACATTACATCATAAAATGTTTTAATAAGAAATAAAATTTTTAAAAGTCTTTTCCTATAACATCAAGAATGTGTGTTTATCTATATACTTTAAATATTATTTTAAGATATATTCTTCTAAGTGTGGAATGGGATTCCCCGAAAACCAGTACCGAATTACTCATTAGGTGGAGTAGGTAATTGCCTATGGGCCCCAAGCTCTTTTAGGGTCCCAAAAATAAAAAAAACCCAAATATTTAACTATTTTTTGCTGCAAGAATTAGTTTTTATTACAGATTCTAATAAAGAACTATTGTTTAGTTACATATTTTTTTAATTTGCTGATTATTTGTTATTTTATTTGTGCAATGAAATGTATTGCTAAAACGTTGTGTAGTAAAATTATTTGGCTACAGGGCCCCGAGAACTGGACTGCCTAGGGGGTCTCCATGTCATTTTATCCAACACTCTGGAAAACATCGTACAGTTCCATGAGCCGAAAAAGTTTGACCACTGATCTTTGTCCAGAAATAAGAACTCTTCCATGGAGAAGATTCACTGCTGTTTTACCCCCCCCCCCGAAAAAGAAAAAGAACTAGCTTTGGTATAACAGTTTTACGATTGTGACCCCACCCCCTCCCCCCAGTACTTAGTGAGTTCGCTGAGAGGAGAATTTTGTTGAAAGGACTACCCGTGAGAGAAATTTATTGCCCATCTTGGGATTCTTTAGAAAAATATTTGTGCCAAAAATTTCGCAATAGCCAACGCCATCTAGATGTCATTTAAGATGTTAAACGACGAAAGTCTTTCACCTTAAATAACTTGATCTGATTGATTTTAATTTCTTAAAAATTTAAAACTAAGTAAATAAGAGTACTTTAATCTCGCGACAAGCTTTTATTTGATATAAATTGTGTAATGACGTTATAAGTTGACAGTAAAAAAATTTTAAAGAAAAATTTATTTTATTCTTTTTAGCGCGTTTAAATAAAAGCTTGTTTTTAAAAAAGTTTTTTTTTTTTACTTTTAATTTATTTTTAACACGCTTTTATAAGTTTCACTTGCATGTAACGGAATCTTGGAACTCGATTTTCACCCCCTTTAAAAAGTCAGATTAAGTCAGATTTTGCACACTTATCAAGGACCGATGACAATACAATAATTTCATAATTTTGTTCCATTGTCCTGATTAGGACATCAGGAATAACGATATCCTGATTTGGCTACTAATTCCATATACCATTTCAAGATTTGGTGACTAATTCCATATACCATTTCAAGATTTGATGACTAATTTCAGATCTAGTGGCTAAAAGATTAAGGTCAATCAATATACAAAGATAAGGTCCCCCAAAATCAATACACACTTGTGGTTTAGAAATAAAACAAACAAAAAAGTGTTCTTCATAAGAGCAAGGGTAAGTTGGGTACGTCAACTATTTCTTACCATAATATAAACAATTGTCTAGTTTTTCTGAAAATGGAAATAAAAAAAGAGATTCATGCATTTATTTATTTTCTAACTGTTAAACATTTTTTTATTTTTACAAAGCAATACGTTTAGAAGCGATGATACGAATTAATATTATAGCAATATGTTTAAAAGGTGATAATACGATCGACACTTAATATTTTTTTCTTAAAACACTTTGATATGACCTGCATCTGCTGAGATGGAATTTTTGAAATATTATGATACGGGACTGATCCAAGGCCCCGTAAACAGAGAGAATAGATACCCTTCAGGCCCAATAATTAATATCCATTGAAGAGCAAGACTAATTCCAGCAGTTACTTAATTCTCCTTCCCCGACTCCAAATACCAAACTCAAAAATAAATTCAACAATGAGTAGATGATAGTGTGAAAAACTAAAAAAACACGTTTTTAATGTAGATCGAACTAAAAAATGAAAAATAAATTATAGTTTAAAAAAAAAAACTAAAAAACACGCTTTTATAGTGAATTGAAATAAGAAGTGAAAAAATAATTCTTAATATAAGATTAAAATGATTAACGAGAAAATTAATGTCTTTGGGGTAAAAGTCTGGGGTGCTTTGTACTACATTTTTACACTAACTCAGCTTTTCGGATTAGAACTAGAAAGAAATTATAACAATTTATATAGAACACCACACGCTTTTACCCCCAAAGACATTAATTTTCTCGTTAATCATTTTATTTTTATATTAAGAATTATTTTTTTTTACTTTTTAGTTTGATTCACTATAAAAGCGTGTTTTTAAGTATTTTTAAACTATAATTTATTTAGTCACCTCTCCTCTAGTGTCGAGAGGAAAGAGAACTTATTTCACATGCCATTTTAAGGTTGAGTGAAAAGGGAGGACCAGACTCACATTGGTACAATGATTGATTCCGGAAAAGAAATAAAGAGTTCTTTCTTCATTTTCAATATACAAGAAGCCGCCTGTGAAGAGCACACATTTTACCATATGCTTTCAGTTAAGTACACTAGTGGGGAGCAAAGTCGTCTTAAGGCATGGGCCAACTGGGCTGGGCCTCGGCCACAATGGAGGCCTCGTCTCGTTCTCGACTCAGCCTTGAAAAGATCATGATTCGAATAATTTAAACGGTCCAATGTTATTTCAGGTTGTATTTTCCGAAAAACTGCGAATATGTAAACGTTATATCAACTGGCTATATGTGATGACCGTCGTCCACGCTTAGGCCTAGGACTTCTTCATTCTCATTCAGTGAAAAGGCGGTAATCGGTAGAGCTGATTTGTGCGATTGTAAGTCATGCGCATTTATTTGTTTCGGGTAACTATTTGTACGAGTATTTGACAACGTATGATATTACTGTCTACTTTTAAGAGTCATAGGTGGGCTCAGGGCCTCAAGATGTCTTAAGACGTCCCTGATTAAGGGACGATGAAATAATTTAAATTTAAGTTTACAGAGAAAAGATTTATTTTTCTACCCTAGTTGATCAAATACTTTCTTTTATGGACAAACTTTTGCTTTTTTTAAAATAAATAACAATTTTAAATGCCTGCTGTGGTCCTGTATACTATATTATATGGTGTCAGAGGTGGGATGAAAGAATCCACGCAATTTCTTCAAAATATTTTAATTGACGAATTTAGAGACTGTTAGAAAATAGTTCTAAGGATGGCAAACAATTTACCAACGATACCAACATTTGGAGCGGGAACGAATCCATCGGAATCCTGGACGCATTGGAAAGAAGATTATTTGGAAGCCTTTCAATACAATGAAGTGCCGGAGAAATCAAAATCTGCCCTATTCCGTCATTTAAGTGGAGAAGAATTGAAAAAACTGCTTCGCGCTTTCGACCTTAAGCTTAACGATGGTTGTGAGGACGTGACTCTGCAACAAGTGCTTCAGGAGTTTGATTAATATATTCTAGACTATCAAAACAAATTTTTTACTTCTTTTAAGTTCTTGGAAATAAAACAGGAACAAGGAGAAAAATCTGCGAACTATTATTCTAGGTTTCGTAATGCTGTTATTGAATGCAATTATGGCTAGTCGTAGGACCGCATGCTACGTGATAAAATAATTCAAGGACTATTAGTTAAAGCATTACAGGAAAGATTGATAAGAGAAACCAGTAAAAAGGCCAAAACACTACAGGAAGTAGTTAGTGAATACAAAACCGCTGAAAACAGTAAGGTACAAGAATCAGTTATGAATTTAAAACTTTCAGTGAATGCTTTAAAGAATTTTAAAAAATATCGGAATCAATGCAAGAATAATCAGAAAAATGAGGTTAATTGCAACCAATTTGGAAAAATTCATGAGAAGAAATGTCCGGCATACGGAACAAAATGCTGAAATTGTGATGGAAGAAATCACTGGGCAAAAATTTGCAGAACTCAAAGAAATAAACAGAAAAACGTGGCTGCTCGAAGAGTGAATGCTATTGAAGAAAACTGTGAGAATTCTGAGACTATTTACATTGGGGAACTGAAGTTAGTGAATGACTGGACACACAAGATACCAAATGTGTGTGGTATGAAAAAATTTTAGTAAATAAAAATGCTGTAAGGTTTAAACTGGATACTGTATTTCAAGTGAATGTAACTACCAAGTCAGAAC